>JARYZH020000811.1:0-65351 GCA_030021035.2 Notholithocarpus densiflorus
AGAATCATTGTTGGCTCCATGGGCTTTTGCTTTAAAGTTTTAGCTATATGGGTAAAACTTGATTGACTCTGTTTTGAGCCGAAGGGAGAGTTTTATAGCAGCCTTTAGGTGTCCTTAATAACTGGTCTCTAGGCTAAAAGATGAGGCTATGGACATTCAAGGTGCTAAATTGATCTTTAGTTTCTGATTTGCTTTAATTAGGTAAATGAGTTAACTTGCTTTATGCATAATCTGGGAAAGATTTGACTAAGCCCCCATGGGCTCCTCCTTTTCAGTTGTTTTGGACTCTTAATTGGGAGGCTCACCTAAAGTGAGGGCTAGCAGCTGTAGTTGGCCAATGAGAGCTAACTATGTTTTAGAGACAAAAATGGGTTAGGGCAAAAACTTTAGGCCACAGACAGCGAGAGTATAACTGTATAAGACCTCTTTTGTGGTGGAAATTTTGGGTACAAAACCTCTTCCATGAGCTTGAGGTGCTACCAGCGTCCCTTGCCTACTTGATAGCACACTTGGGTTAGGATTATGCAAAAGGTTTGAAAGGAACCAATCCATTCCCTCCAAAACACATTCCCTCAATTTCCCCAATATGTTCACATGAGCTTGAGCCATGCTTAAAAGAAAAAAATATATATAATACAATACATGAATTGGGATTGTAAAAAAATGTGTCATGAAAATAGGTATCAACAACTAGTAAACTTTGACTTTCACCTTTGAATTTATGTATTATTATCATTTCATCTCTCTCTCTCTCTCTCCCCCCCCCCCCCCTCTCTCTCATAAATAAGTAAGTAAGTTTTATTGAGAAACAAAAATAACCTTATTTTCATTTCTCTAATCTCTTATTTGTATTAAAAGAAAACAAAAAGAATATGCTCCTCATTTCTTTTATATTTCGTTATATTTGTATGTGAAAGAAAATATGAGTCATATTAGATTGATTCAACCTATCAAAGATTGGACAAAGATCATAAATATTTTAGCCAATTTTTTACCCAATCGAGTTTTTTTTTTTTTTTTTTTTTTTTTTTTTTTTTTTTTTAGAATACTAAGTATTATTATCATAAGTATTTTACCCAATCGAGTTGAATTTGCTTGATTTGACCTATTTGTCATGGTTACATGTGAACATTTTTGAGTTTCGAGTCAAATACTAGTCCATATGGGTATGAATCAAGTGCATTCAAGGAAACTGACCTATAACATACAGACCCCCCCCCCCCCTTTTTTAAGAAATAAAAATTAGTTAAATTACAAATTGCACCCTTTAACTTAATTTGTTTAAAATTTAATTAAGTCTTATAACTTCTAGTTTACTCATACTCCATTTGTAGTCCTTGCATCCACTTCAATTAGAGAGATTTCAGTTGTGTCCCAAAACGACGTAATTTTAGTAATTTTTTTTTTTTATAAAAAAATTACAAAACAACATCATTTTTAGAATACCTATCTGCACAATGTGATGGAATTAGACAAATAACTGCATTGAATAAAAGTAAAACTCATAGAACTGAAATGAATAAATCTAAAGTTACAAGACTTTATTGAATTTCGAGTAAAGTTAGAAAATCAATTTATAATTGAGTAAAACTATATTCATAATATTTTCACAATAGTAAAGCTTAGATGACAATCTGTTATTAATTATCATCTAGGCTTATCACTAACATTACTTTTTGTAATTTATCATTTAAAATTCGTTGTGAAATTATTGTGTCTCTACTTTATTTTTTAATTTTTGATAAAATGTCTCTACCTTTATTATTTACTAGTTTGTAACCCCATGCATATGCATGGATATACTTAAAAGATACACATTAAAATGTATAGTATAATTCTTGCATATATAATTTAAATATTATTGATAGTCATTCTTATATTTTTTTTTAACTCTTTAAAAGGTCTTATAAGAATGTTATTAGGTAGAAAATATAAATTGTCCATTTTTTAAATATTTTTATGTTCATTAATTCTAGACTATTTGGTTTTTGTACAAAATAACTCACTTGACTGGAGATTTATAATATGGTCTCACATTTGATTCAAAAATTGAGAAATAAAACCATCTCAAAAAATAAATAATTTAGGACGCATAACGCAAAATTGGACTTTAATTATAGAATCTAATTAGATTTTCTCTAAACTTTACCTATAATAATAATAATAATAATAATAATAGTAATAATAATAATAATAATAATAATAATAATAATAATAATAATAGGTAAAGCAGAGAGAAAATCCAATTAAATTTCAAATTAGAATTCAATTAGAGTATAATTTTGTGCCATGTGTCTCACCTAATCTAAATTTTAGAATTTTGTGCCAAGTGAGTTAATTTAGTATAAAAATTGAATTTCAATTAGAGTTTAATTTTGTACACCGTGTCCCATCTAATCTAAAATTTTAAATTTTTGTGCCAAATTAGTTAATTTAGTGTAGAAAACAATGAGTCCAATATAATAAACCATAAAAAACATAATCATATAACTAAAAAAAATTCAAATTTATAAGTCATTTATATATGTGTGTGTGTGTGTATATATTAATAGGTAAAGCTTAGAGAAAATTGAATTAGAATTTGAAATTATAATCCAGTTTTATGCCATGTGTCCAAATTTATGTGGAAATTACACCATAATTATCAACTTAAACTTGTACCATGTGTCTACTTAAGTTTTTTAATTTTTGTGTCAAGTAAGTTAATAAGTGCAAAATACTAAGAATCTAATATTAATGAACTATAAAATAAATAAATAAAACTCACATATACTAAATAAAAATCACCACATATTTCTCAGAAAAATAAATAAAATAAAAATCATCACATAACAAAAATCACCACATGTTCTATCTTATTAAAAATTAGAAGAAAAAAATGATCATAAGTAGTATTAAATTTAGGTAAGAATTTTAATATGTGACTAATCACGTTACTTTAAAAATATAATTTGACTAATTATCTATATTTTATGATAAAAATTGCGTTTAATTTTATATTTAAAAAAAATTAATTTGACTAATTATTTATATTTTATAATAAAAATTTTATTTAATTTTAAATGCATCCATGCGTTTGCATGGAGTTACATGCTAGTTAATATATATATATAAATATATATATTTATATAGATGACTTATAAGTTTGAATTGTTTTTAGTTATACAAAAAAATAAATATAAAATCATTCAAACTCTCTCTTCCTCTAATTTTATATATAGTGTTAGATATATGATTATGTTTTTTTATGATTTATTTATATTGGATTCCTCGTTTTCTTCACTAAATTAACTCATTTTGCACAAAAATTAAAAAATTTTGATTAGATGGGACATATATATAGATGACTTATAAACTTGAATTGTTTTTAGTTCTATAAAAAAAGGCTCATAAATATAAAATCATTCAAAAATTATGTTTTTTATAGTTTACTTATATTTGACTCCTCGCTTTTTACACTAAATTAACTCATTTGACACAAAAATTTAAAAACTTAGATTAATAAACACATGTCACAAAATCAAACTCTAATTGAAATCTAATTTTTACATTGAATTAACTCACTTGGCACAAAAATTTAAAAACTTAGATTAGATGAGACATGTGGCGCAAAATTAGACTCTAATTGAATTTCAATTTGAAATCTAATTGGATTTTCTCTCAGCTTTACCTATTATTATATACTAGCTTGTAATCTCATGCATATGCATAGATACATTTAAAGATATACAATAAGATGTATAATATAATTCCTATATATATATAATTTAAATACTATTAATAGTCATTTTTATATTTTATTAACCCTTTAAAAAATTTTGTAAGGATATTATTAGGTATGAAATGTAAATTGTCCATTTTTTTTATTATTGTAAAGCACTTTTTTTTTTTTTACGATTCATTTATTCTAGACTCTTTAGTTTTTGTATTTAATAATTCACTTGGATAAATATTTATGATGTGGTCTCACATTTGATTCTAAAATTAAGAAATAAAACTTTTTAAGAATAAATAATTTAGGACATATGGCGCAAAATTGGAACTCTAATTTGGAATTCTAATTTGAGTTTCTCTCAACTTCACCTATTATCATATATAGATATATAGATTAATTTAGCCTAAAAAATACTATTTAGAAAGGAGGGCATTTTTGTAATTTCGGCCTCCCCTAAAATAAAATGCTCGAATGCCTCTTCTCAGAGAAATTATACCGTCATCTGGTAGACCACGTCACTTGTCCACCATTCTACTAAAAGATTTCCATTTGTTTGAAATTGCTGAGTCAGTAATCAGTTTCTGTTTTTAAAAAAAATTCTAACTCGACAATTTTAAACAGATGAGAGTTTTTTAGTGGAATAGTGAAACACGTCACTTGTCCAACATGAGAATCTTATAATTTCTCATCTTCTTGGGCCAATTGCGTTTTGCTTCGATAGTCTGACTTCTCTCTCTCTCCGCCGCTCAACGGTGACACGGGTAAGTCAGTTTCTCTTTCTCTCACTCCTTCAATCATTTCTTTTCATGTTCTGCTTTTCAATTCTTGATAAGTAGGTGGGGCCGGAGTTTCATGTTTTTGCTGTGGATTTCCATTTAATCTTAGTTTGAAATTGTTTCTGTTCGGTTCCCTACGAAAAACTAAAAGTTTGTGTCTTTAACTCTTCCCACTCAAAATACTAATGACCCACTTTGTGTTTTAGAGAAAATCTTACTTATTTCACTTTGTCAAAGCTGAATGTGCGACAAAGTTTCCAACTTTCATTGCAAACCACTCAATTATCTTGATTGTAAACAATTCTGATTGTGCGTTATGTATCCTGAAAATGCTACTGTTATCGGTAGGATTGAGTTTGGGCTTCAATGGCTCAATTTGATTGTGACTATGCTGTATTATGTTTATGTGGATGCTGAGAGCTTTGATTAATTTGTTTAGAATTGAGATGATGTTAGTCTATCTCTTTATATAATAATGAGTTAGATGAAGTTATTTTCGCTTTTGATTCCTTTTATCTAAAGCTGTCAACCCGAAATGATATACCTATACTGACTAGTATTGAAACATTAATATTTAGTTAACCTTACCAAACTAAAACAGCTTCCAGTATGGTATTCACAAGAATGAATTATCGTATCGGCCGCTAAACAGATTGGAGCTTATATTTGTGTACATACACGTGCATGACACCGACAAAGACACACATAAGGGTTATTTAAAACAGAAATATGTACTCATTTGGTACCTGCAGGTCCCTTTTTGTGGGAAACTATAATATTGAATAAAATTCAACGTGTTTGATTAAATGAAATTGTACTTGGGAGAATTTAGAATCAACTAATTTGTGATGCTGGTGCAAACTGTGATTGCTGATATTATATACAGGGTTTTTCCGGTGCAAAAATGTGAATTCTAATTAAATTTTTAATAGGCTCTTTGCTGTTTGTGGAGGATCCCTGTATCAGTTTTTGATCCTTGTTATTTGTTGCTAGGTTGTAGCTCTTGCTTTGTTGTTTTTGGATGTTTTCAGCTAGTTTCTGCTTCTTGTTACGTTGGCCTTTAATTAAAAGTTTTCTTGTTCATAAAATTAAAAAAAAAAAAAAAAAAAAAAAACCAATTCTTCTTTCATGCTTTTTCATCCCAACAAAAATCAAACTTTGATGGTTTGATTATCTGTCAGTTTTTGCAGGATGCTGTGCATCTAAGTGGTGTTTGCCCAAGGTAAGATGACTATCCTGAGATTGACAATGTTAGAATGTACTACCCTATATGCTTTCTTGATTTCATTGGTAATGGTGCAGACACATTAAAAAATTGCCTCTTAATTGAATCCATTCCGGAAGGGCTGTAATTGGGACATTCTGATGCAAAATTTTGATTCTGTTCTCTTAAATGATTTGATTGTTGAGAAGGTACTGCTGAAATTGAAGGAGCCAACTAATGAAAAACGGGCTCTGGCTTTTTTCCATTGGTCAGCACAAAGGAAAAAGTTTGAACATGGGAATTGGTCTTACTGTATCACAATTCATATTATGGATGCTTGAGCATTGCTTGAATCAGTTTTGAAAAAAAAATGCAGGGAGCCCTTTGAGATTTTTCAGTTGTAGATTCTCTACTTTGAAGTTTCAAGATTACTGTTTCAACTCCATTTGTGTTTGATTTGTTAGTACAGGCTTATGCTAAACTCAGAATGTTTAAGATTGCTTTTGAAGTCTGCTACTATTTGGAAGAACGCGGTTTCTCTTCAAGCCTTACAAGTTTCAATACTTTGATTCATGTTGTTCAAAAATTTGATCAAGTCCCTCTAGTTCGGAATATTTATGAGCATAAGATTCAAAAAAGAACATATCCAAATGAGGTAACAATCCAAACCATGACAATTGCATTGTGCAAGGAAGGGAATTTGCAAAAATATGTTGAAATATTGGACCAGATCCATGGTAAGAGATGCTCTCCTTCAGTGATTGTTAATACCAGTTTGATCTTAAGGATTTTAGAGGAGGGAAGAATTGAAGATTGTATGGTATTATTGAAGAGAATGTTGCAAGTGTATGATTCTTGATACAGCTGCTTATTCACTAATTGTTCATGCTAAAGTACAGCTTGGGAATTTGGAGTCAGTGTGGAAAGTGTATGAAGAAATGGTTAATAGAGGTTTACAAGCAAATCCTTATATCTGTACTTTGTTTATAGGAGTACATTGTAAATAGGGAAGAATAGCAGAAGCACATTGCCTAATGAAGGAGACGGAAGATCTGGGTTTGAAGTTTATAGCGAATGTTTTGATCTTATCATTGAGGGGTGTGCTAAAGCAGGAAAATTGGAAGAAAGTTTAATGCATTGTGAGAAAATGTTGGAGAGGAGACTTGTTCCTGGTTGTTGGGCTTTCAATGAGATGGTAGGAAAGCACAGTGAAATTGGGAACGTGGAGCAGGTCAATGCAATGTTAACTATTTTGTTAGATAGAGGATTCCTGCCTGATGAGATTACATACTCTCATCTGATTGAGGGTTATGGAAAAAAAAGGTGAGTTTCATGAAGTTCTCAAACTCTACTATGAAATTGAGAACAGATCACTGTCTCCTGGATTATTGGTCTATGTGTCATTGATTAGGAGCCTTTGCCTGTGTGGGAAAGTAGAGGAAGCAGAAAAAATATTTGAGGCTTATGAAAGAACGTTCACTGGCCCCAACTGCGTGCAGTTACGAGACGTTGATTGCAAGCCACTGTAAAAAAAAGTGATAGAACAAGGGCTCTTCACCATCAGGATGAAATGGTTTCACAAGGACTGAAGCCTAGTTGTTCGTAGCTTTCTGGTTAAAGTGCAGAGAACATTGAAGACTAGCTTCTTTGAGGAAGCATAGTTAGTGTCCACTTGGGATAAAGAGTAACTCCTATTAACTTTAAAAAGCTTGCTCTAGCAATTTGCCAAACTATACTGCTGACCTGGACCCGAATTGCACCAGCTCAAGTAAGTAGTACAAGTGGAGAGGATCCCATACATACACAAAGAAAAGGCCAATGCACAAAGGAAGGATGGTTTCGGTAGTTTCTTTCCACTTGTACCATTTTTTTTTTTTTTTTTTTGGTGTTGATAACTTTGCTGAAAGATGCTACTCTTGTTAACCATTTATTCTCTCTCTCTCTCTCTCTCTCATAACAAATGGAATAGGAGAATTCAAACCTAATTTTTCAGCAATCGCATAACTTCACAATACTATTGAACCACAGACTCTTATTAATTTATAATTTTCCTCCTTAATATAATTGGTACTGTGCCAAATTGAAGCTTTGGACTTTCTTTCTTGATTATTACAATATTGTAACGATTTGGTCCACTCAAAGTTCAGAACGAACCCAATTGATGGGATGCAATCATACAATGAGCTTATATGTATTTTGGTACAAGACAATTTAGCAGTGTCCGACTTTTTATTTATTTTTAATTTACAAGAAAAAACCTTTGATTCCATAAATTCCATGATAAAAGTCAACATTTCTATTTCGAAAGGGAAGAGAAGTACAATTAAGCAAGTCCAAATTTTTTCTGTCCCACTTTTCTGCTTCACTCTATACTCCATCAATAAAAACTTGCCATATGTTCACCTAATTCATTAAATAGGAGTCCAAATCTTCTGTCTCATTTTTCCTGCTCCACTCTATGCTCCACTCTATACTCCACCAATAAAAACTTACCACATGTTCACCTGATTAATTAAATACTACCATTATTGACTTATTAATACTACCATTATTAATTAATGGTAGTATTTAATTTATCAAATGAATATATGACAAGTTTTTACTGGTGGAGTATAGAGTAGAGCGGGAAAAGTGGGATAGAAGATTTGGACTCATTAAAGAGTAGTTAAAATAACGGTAGTATTTAATAATGATAGTATTTAATTAATTAGGTGAATATGTGGCAAATTTTTATTGGTGGAGCTATAATAAGTCATTGATATTTTATTCAATCGACATGCATGTCCATAACAAATTCTATTATATTTCATTGGCCAATGGCCATTAATAAGAAACATATGATATTTGCCCCCCTCCCCCTCCCAAAAAAAAGAAGAAGGTTTTTTTAATAATCATGCACAAAAACATAAATAAATAATAATAAAAATAAAAGGAATATGCATTTTTTTCCTCTCCTTTTATTTATTTATTTTCTTTTTTCTGTTAGGGTTTGGCTTACCTCCAATACTTTTTTAACCGGGCATGTCACGCCCTGCCCCCATGTGCACGATATTGTCCTCTTTGGGCGGCCCGAAAGCTCTCTTAGTCCCTCAAGGTTTTGTTCTTCTCCAGGTTGCGCTGGGGAAAAGGCCTCATACACAACAAGGGAGGGCATTCCTTATAATCACATCCCCATAGCTTTCATTTTTGCACAAATTCACTTATTTAATTCCATTCTCCTACAAAAGACAAATTCACGCAATAAAATTTAATTAAACACAAAATTAATTATTCAGCATTATTCTAAAACCAAATATAAAATGCATGAATTAACTCAAAACAGGTATGATAATGCTTTCTAACAATGATATAAATATGCAAAATTAAGCTATTATCAATGCACATCATCTCTCTCTCTCTCTCTCTCTCTCCACCAAAATCAAATTAGAAATTAGATTTAAGCTTTTTTTCACCATATGCATCACCTTGCTCAAGTTAACTTAAAATTCCTTTTTTAAAAATTTTAAAAAAAAAATCATCTATTTTTCTTAAATGTTTCGTCTGAAACATGATAATTATTTCTCTATATAAAATTAATATTAGTTTGGCTAGTGTTAATTTATTGAATTATGTGTTAAATTTGTCTTTATTTGGGCAGGTTAATTGTTAATTTAGACTGTTTTCAATGTGGGATTCCATGAAATGCAAAACCCCCTTTTGGGTCACTACAGGGCATGTCTTTTTATTTTAAATATACAATGGCAAGAGGTAGTGAGTTTTAATCTCCACATTTTATTTAATTAGTGGATGATGTGATAGTTTCTCATTAAAATAAAAGGAGATTTCAGTTAAAAAAGTACTCGAGGTAAGTCAAACATTTTCTGTTGTATGTTTATGTACATATATAGGTACATTCATAAACACTATTACATTACAAGCTGCCTTTTTTTTAATCCCGCTGAAAAACACTAACAAGTTGCCGGAGACGTACGTGAGGTAAGGTTTCCATTTCTTAAAATGCAACTACACAACTTAGAAAACATCTAGATTAAGCCAAAGCAAATCCTTGATGACATGACTTGTACTAAAGCGCTAAGATAAGGGAAATTTAAGCATCCGGCAACTCTATAGCTCAAGTGCAATATCAATGCAGAAAATATAAGAACTATTACAAATTTCATTACAAAAAAATTACAAATTGATGTGACAAGAATATGATTGGTGTCACTTAAACAATATAATAAATAATTGATAATAAATAATTGTTTGAATTATAAGTTTTTTGTGATTGGTGCATGTCAATCTGTAAGGTTTATGTTGTAAAATTTGTAGTATCCCTAACATTATCAATGCTGCATTGCAGTGACATGGAATAATATTGAGCAGTGATGACCCAGCCTCAAGATATTGATTATAGAGAGGGCATCGACACTGACTCAGAGAATACGCATATGTATGGCACCTTCAGGGGATTTTTGCTTTGACGGTCATATGGTGCCATCATCAGATATGGGGCAGCATTAGAAACTGATGCCACACATCTTCCCTGCTCCGCCCATTCCAAATAATTAAGGTGCATGATGCCACCACCCAGATCTCCATCTGGAAATTCATTGTGTGATGAAGAAGGTTAATTGAATTGGCATTAAGGGGTATGGAGAAGAGGACTAGAGCGAACTCTCTTGACAATGGATTTTAATTTTGGTTTTCAAGTTGGTGGGAGAGTTGTGGCGTCTTGCTTTTTATATTGGTCTTCAAAGAGCATCTATTCCAAACCTCTACTTGTACATAAAGAAAAAATTAAAGCACAAAAGATAGACGCAAAGTAGATTCCAAATTATTTTTGTTGGTAAAAGAAAACGTAGAGTAGGCAAAAGAAAGAAGATTCCTACAAAAATTATAATAAAAGGAATGGAACCAGTTAAGTTGCTTCATGAAAAGAGCCTCGAACCAATACCAATTTGTAATGCCAAATTTAGTATTTTATAGGTTAAAAAAAATTAAATAAAAGGCTAATAATGTACATTCATATCAGATAAAATGTGAGTTTATTCCACCATTTTCACAGCCCATGTGGATGCATGACTACTTGTCATCTTTCTTCAGAGAAAAAAAAAATCTTGTCATCTAGCTTTGACAACATATAGAATGATGATTATGGATTTAGGTGAAAGATTTTGATAATCGGAGATACTAATAATTGATTTTATAGCGACTTATTACTAAGGCTACGTTTGGCTAACGCGTTTTGCGTCCACGTCTGGCGCAAAACGCGTTTCAGCCTTTTTTTTTTTTTTTTCTGCGCACGGGTTTAGGGGACAAACGGCTACTGTTCATTGAACAGTAGCCGTATTTTGTTGACTTTTCAGCTTTTTTTATCAGTTTGTGGGTCTCGTAAACAGTGCACGGGACCCACAAATTTCACTTTTTAACAACTTTTTCATTAAAACTGGGTCCCACAGCACTATTCACACATTTAAAAATTATTTTGCTACAGTATTTTTCAGTTTTCAGTTTCAGTTTCAGTTTTCAGCTGTATCCAAACGGACCCTAACTTTACGTGGTGTTCCCTCTATTCCCATTTTTATTTTATTTTTCATCTTTGAAAATTCAACTTTTTATGAAATGTGATTGCTTTAACATATAAATTATGAAGATATATTATTTTTCAAACCAGCCCTCTTTTGTTTAGCTTGTTTTATTTTATTTTAAATCAAATTATATTTTTAACCCTTAAAGTTTAGAGGTTATTTTCATTGTATGTACTATGTAATTCTTCAAATGGTAAACTACGTATATTTTAGTCCATATCCTTTAAACCATATTTCAATTTGATCTCTAACCTTTCAATTGTGTCAATTTGGTCTCTGTGTCAATTTAGTCACTGACATTATTTTTTAGATGGAAATTGTTAACATGACTAACAGCCAAAATAAAAAATTAGTTTCCATTAATGTGGCAATAAACAAAATTTTTTTTTTTTTTGGCCGTTTGCAATGTCATCAATTTCCATCCAAAAGATAATAGAAGGGATTAAATTGACACGTCACAGAAAGGTTAGAGACCAAATTAACACAATTGAAAAGTTGAAGATCAAATTGAAATACAATGTAAAGAATAGGAACCAAATACGTAGTTTACCATTTTTTAAATTTTTTCTCAAAAATAGTTCTTTAAATTCGAGATTTTTCATTTTGGTCCATTAAATTTTATTATGTTTTCAAGATAGTCTTTCCCTCTATATCCATGACTTTTTTTTTAGAGGAACATATTAATGGCTAATTTGACCATTAAGAATAAAAGAATAAAAAGGAAACCATCGGTTTGTTAATCTTGACAGCTAGGTTAAGCACGGAGATGGAGATCACAAACTCCTCCTCTTATTTCTGTTGATTATAGATATTTAGGACCCGTTTGGTATATGTGTTTAAACACATGTTTTTAGTTTTTAAATAACATTACACATATGTTCACACACTTTTTCACCCACACGTATTTCAAAAAAATACAAACAACGTTACTAAAACAACATTACCAAACGGCCCCTAAGTCATAAAAAATTAAAAAAATAAATCTAAAGAAAAGCTTTTGTAGTATGGCTAAGCAATAATTATTTCATACATTGGATATATACATCATTTTCCTCTCAATATGTGGGTTTTGACTTGAGGCCTAAGGGGAAATATATATATATATATATATGAGAAATATATAAATTTATAGTACAAATCTTCTTTCTCACCAACATAAACTAAAATTTATTATAGATAAAAGAAGACACTACAATTGCATATCTTGTTCCCCATTTATGAAAAGAACTTCCATTAATATACATATGTACATTATTATTATTTTGGATACATACAATAGAATTTAAACCTATAGCATTTACTCTATGATAATTGCGTTTATCATCAGGGTAAAACTCCAATTAGTTTTTTGTGTAGGCGGGATTTCAACCTCAATCTCCTTTATTGCTAGACATTTCTATACATTATCATATTATTCTACCATTTTATATATGTATAATTTTCCATGCAACGATCCAACTCAAGCAATGTTTTCTGCAGGAACCAATGGAAGGCGACGTTGTTGATTCACAGGGACCTGCCCATTTACCACATTACGCCAAATGAAATTCTTGAAGACAACAATCAGAAAAATAAGTGACACTGCAAAAGCACCACAAAAAAGGTTCCTATTAAGCAGCAAGTCCAAGCTCAAGTGCATTGTCAACGTAGCTGTGACTTCAAAGATGAAATAGTGGTGGCCAGGCTTCAGTAAATTGATTATAGAGAGGGCATCAACTGTGAAAAGTAAACTCGTTACAACACCTGCAATTTCAGAGAATTTTATCTTTTGGTGATAAGTTGGCCTCACTGGATATGGTGCCTCAAAGGGACTCATAAGATTGCGCCATGTTTCTGAAGTCAGAAAACATAGTCCAAACATAATTATAAAATCTCCAATTGATTTGAACATAAAATGTTTCCTATATCTCTCACATGCAGCATTAAAGAACCCAAATAATAAGAGACACTGGAGTGCAACTATGTGCAAGATCTCCACCATGAAAACAACACTAACATGACCTCCAATCTTTAAAAGGTAAAATGGAGTTGCAGTGAAGGTGGAAAGAGCACAAAGAGAAGTTATCAAGCCTAGAAGGAACCAAAAGACTCGAACAGGAGTCACCCGGGGATGAACATTTATTGTGAACCATCTCTCTAGAGGGGTTGGGCGAACATGATCGTGGAGGTGATCACCTTCAACTTGAGGAGCCTGTTGGTTCCAAAGATTTCTCCACCAGTATTGTACTGCTTGCCAAAATGTAACTGTTGGCATGTCATCATGCACTTCATTTGGTACACTCCACGATGCGTTATGTGCGTCACCTGGCTCAGGAGGTACATTCCTAGGCCCAATTGGTAATTGTGGATTCATGTGGAGAATAAAAATGGTTTGAATTTGCCAGCCACTATAGAGAAAAGGAGAGGAGGCAAAGATTGAATTTTGGGATTTGGTTAGGGAGCTAATGGGGGTAGAAAAGCAAAATTCTTTATCAGTCTTCAAGGCATTTACTCCTATGAATGGGAATAATAAACAGGTGAACTCCTTTTAACATTTTCATTTGGGAATCATTTATATGTACATTGAATAGGAAAAGGAAAGGATAAAAGAAGAATGAGAAGAAAGATTATTCCAATGTTCAATAACTTCTAGTACTTGATCCAAAACGTAATAGTTTAAGCAAAGAAAGTAACATATATATCACACATCTTTCATTCACATTATCTGATCATGTAATTGCATGTGAATAGGTATGATTAAGGGTTTTTACATATGAAATAAAGTCAAATAACCCACTGAAACTACATTTTTTAGGAGTCGGGTGGAAGTCTCATTTTCTTGTATATATGGTGCATCTAACTTTGTTTGCTTCACAGTTTCAGATTCTCAAATGCATATTTCTTTATCTTATTATCACTTTCTCAAATTCTTGTCTTCACTCTCAAAATTTTCTCCCTTTGATTCACACTTTCTTAAGGTCGATCTCCTTCTACCAACATCACGACACATCTTCGCCCCTTTGGTCTCGTACACTCACTTAGCAGTCATCTATCTTCAATCTCCCCCCACTAGCTAGGACTGCCACCTACCCGTTGTCTATATTGTTGGTAAATATTGCTAAATAAACAAGTTTTGATTCAACAATGTAAATCCTAAAAAATTAGCAATGATAAAAATAAATAGATAGAGTTAGAAAGATTTTACAAACTACAGAATCACGTAAAATGCGTTATCCTTAAAGGTTGATTCGTGCCACCCGAAGTAAAACTTGATGCGAATGGCTCTCTTTACCGAACAACCCCCAAGATTAGATTATAGTGATTTCTTCAAGTTGAAGGCACACTCAAACATAGAAACAAAGGAGCAGAAAAGCTGTGGAGCGCAGCTAGAAAAAGGAAAGATGTTAAGAGGAAAAATAGGGCTAAAGGGTTTATAAGCCAAAGGAAAAGAAGGAATAGTGGGCTGGCTCTAATAGTCACTGTGCATGCCCAACGGGCAGCACATTAAATGCCCCCAACGGGCTGTTTGGGTATTGCCCAACAGACTTAACAGAATTGGGCTAGATTGAAAAGAAAGAAAAAAAAGACACAGCCCAAGAATGATAGAGACAAGCCTAAACCCAATCCAAGCCCAACTCTAACACCTAGCCCATTATCTTTCAAGTTACCACTTAAGATGGATAGTGGCTTATAAACACATAACATGGTTCACTCCTAACCAATGTAGGACACAAAGTACAATGCTAATTGCTAATTAAGTGAAACACAACCCACTCCAACATATATGTCATTGCATTCATTTGTCAACCTTGGCGATAATTTTTTAATTCAAAAGCATGACGTTTTTATTACTTATGATGTTCAGATTGTCTCCACTCAACCTTATTATTTTTTTTTTAAGTTTGCTAACAAAATGAAAGAAAATAACAATAGCTATAAACTTCAATTATTCATTTATTTTGTTTGTTTTTAATTTTTATATTGAGTTTTATTTAGTCATCCATATTACATAATATGGGATTAAAATTATTATGTAAATTCACTAGCAATAAAAATTATAAAATTTGAAGATAATTTAATAAAATTTATGTAGTATGTTTGTAATGTTAATTATTTTTCTATTAGATATTATTATTGTTTAACATTTTTAAATTACTTGTGGTAAAAAAAAGTCCCATGCATCCTATGATTATGTCCCATGCATCCTATTTTTTACTTGATTTATCTCTATTTCATGATTTAATATACAATTTTAGGGGTATCTAAGGTCAACTATTTGGTCCATGACATCTTTTTCTCTTCTTGAAATTATTAGACTAGCATCGGGGACGTTTTGATACAAAGGCCAAAAATGTAAGAACGGCCTAAATCTCCCCTTGGTTTGTTAGATTTGTTTGGTAGTGGAGAGTCAAACTCAAAATTCACAATGTATAGCAAACAAAGGCTAATGGTGCTTTGTAGAAAGAGAAATCAAAATAAGCTAAAATACAAGAAAATGCAAGGAAAAAAAAAACACACACACACACACAACTCCGAAACTTTGACCCACAGTTAGCCAGAAGTGGAAATTGAGAGAGGTCGTGAGGAAGAGAGGGAAAGTTCTCCTATACCCATATTTCCACCCCCAAGCTTTGGAATAGTGAGGGCCCGTTTGGTAGGAGTATTGTGGTTTTAGTTTTCAAAATAACGAGAAAAACTGTGATTTAAAAAGTATACTAAAAACGCATCTTTTGAGTACTCATAATGAAAAAGATGTGTTTGGTAACATGCTTTTATAACATTTTTTTAAAACTGAAAACACATAATTTAGTGTTTGGTATGAGTATGTATTTTTTAGAAAAAGTATGTAATTATCTGAGATGAATAGTGTAAAGTGTATTAATGATATTGAAGAGAGAGAAAAATCCCTCAAGGACTCAACTACTTCTATTGTAACTTCTCTTTGCCCTTTACTTTCTACTGGCCTCTCTTAAAAAGTAAAAAGCATTAATTTTAGAAAATTGATGACATGGCCTTAGCCCTCGTTTGGAAGAAGGGAATAGAATAGAATATAAATGAATGAAAAGAATACTTTTAGAATATTCTTCCCTTCTCTTGTTTGGGAGTTTTAATAGAGGGAATGGAAAATTCATTCTCTTATTTGAGAGTTTAAATGGGAGGGAATGGAATAAGTAGGAGGAAACACTCATTCCTCTCTATTCGCTTAAAACCTCAAATTTCATTCCTCCGAAATTGAGAGGAACGGGAAGGGATGAAATTAGATTTATGAATTTTTTACTAAAACTCTCAAAATACCCTTATATATTTAACCCTTTATTTTAAAATAGGGGTCTAATAGTAATATTGTCATAAAATGATTCAATTCCATTCCCTTTATGTTACTCTCAAACAAGAATATTTACATTCCATTTATTTTCATTCATTTCCATTCCTTTATTTTAAAACATCCAATTGAGGTTACTTAATTTCATTTTATTCCATTCTTTTCCATTTCTTTCCCTTACTTAAATACATTCCTTTCCATTCCCTTATAATCATTTCATTCCCTTATGAACTCCTAAACAAAGCCTTAGTATATTTTTAACCATTAGAATTGTTAAGAATTTACGGTGTAAAAATAATGTAACTCTTCTAAAATTACTCCAAATATGTTAAAACTAATCTCTTTTTATTGTTATTATGCATGAGTTGATATTCGTTTGAATGACACAATATAATGATACAACTAAAATATTGCCAAGTTGAGCTTTGAGTTGTTTATATTTGATTTTGTAGTACTTTATTAAAAGTTCAAGCTCGAGCTCAAACTTGACTTAAGATAGCTCACTTTGAAAAAGTATAAATATAAATATATATATATATATATATATATATATAAAAAAGAGCAAATGAATATGTTTATCCCATAAAAAGATCAATTAAATGGCATCATTTCCCAAAAATCAGCTCGGACTCCTCGCACCAATCAGCTTTCTGGAAACGTATTTGGAAGCTTCACGTTCCAAATAAAATCAAATTATTTCTCTGGAAAGTTTGCTCCAATGCTCTACCCACTAAGGTTAACCTGAAGAAAAGGAAAATTCTGGACGAAGCGAAGTGCGGTGCCTGCCTCTTGGACCAGGAAACAACGCTTCATGCTATTTGGAGTTGCGAGTCACTTTACAACATTTGGGCCCCCTGTTTCAGCTGGGTCCGAACAGAGTACCCTTACATTCAGGACATGCAAGAACTAATTAGCTTGGTGGGACAACGGGCAAAGAGTTTGGAGCTGTTTGGGGTGGTGGCTTGGTTCATTTGGAACCAAAGAAACAAGCTGAGAGTGAATGAGAGGGGCTTGCCGAGTGAAAAAATTCTTGAAGCAGCTAGAGTGTACCTTTCGGACTTTCAAGCAAAATTCCAGAAGAAAAATGTGCAGCAACCTAAGGGAAGTACGAAATGGCGACCTCCAAGGGATGGAATGTACAAAACGAATTATGATGGCGCAGTCTTTGCCGAGTCGGAGGAAGCAGGTATAGGGGTTATAATCAGAGATGTTAAGGGGCTCGTGATTGCTGCCTTAGCTGAGAAAATTCGTTATCCGGGCTCTGTGGAGGTACTGGAAGCACTAGCTGCAAGAAGAGCAGCAAGATTTGCAATGGAATTGGGCTTTAGTGGTTCTGAATTTGAAGGTGATTCTGAGGTGGTTTGGAGGGCTTTGAGATCAGCGGATGGGGCTCATTCATCCATTGGAGAGATTATCAAAGACACGATGTCTATTGTAGGTTCACTTCGAACTTTTTCTTTCTCTCATACTAGGCGGCAGGACAATTGTGCAGCCCATGCTTTAGCTAAGATAGCAATTATTTCTTTTCCTTTATTAGTCTGGATGGAACATGTTCTAACAGACATTAGTCATGTTGTTATTTCTGATTTTCCAGCAACGTAATAATAATACTCAGTATTGATTCTCAAAAAAAAAAAATTAACAACTGTAAACCATAATGTCACATAAAATAGTAGGAAAGCAATATGCTAATCTTTCCAAAACCTTTCTTATTCCTTATGCCTATAAACTATAAAGTTAATACAAATTATTATATAGGGCAAGCCAGAAAGAAAAAAAAAAGAGTTAAAAATGTACGAATACAATATAGATACAAGCAATATACTTATTACAATAACGTTTACTAAGTAACTAATATTAAAGTAATCTCTGGAAATATAGCTAGGCTATTCTTGCAAACCTCAAGAACATTGTTCAAAACTCATCCTCAGACATAGAAAGAACCTTAGCTATAATCGGGCGTGCTCTGCACATGGCTTCCAATGCCACAGCTTTGGGCATGGTGAACCCATTACATTCAACCATGTCAACTTCTTCTTTAGTTATCCTTTCCCACTCAAAACACTGAATTAATGACCCCAATGTCAAGCCTACTGTGCGTTGGGCAAGGCCTGCCCCGGGACAAGCCCTCCTTCCTAGTCCAAATGGCATTAACTTGTTTACATCACCCTCTCCACTTTCAAATCTCTTAGGCTTAAAACTAGTTGCATCATCCCATATATTAGGGTCTCTATGTATGGCCCATGCATTAACCAATAACATTGTCTCACGCGGAACATCATATCCTCCAATTGTACAATCTTCAGAGGACATGTGGGGTAAAAGCAATGGGGCTGCAGGATACAATCTAAGAGTCTCCAAGATTATATTTTGTAGATAGTGCAATTTAGAGACATCCAGTTCATTGATTAATTTTTCTTGTCCAATTTGATTATCCAGCTCAACTCTAGCCTTCTTCTACACTTGAGAATGATTGAGTAAATTGGACATTGCCCACTCTAATGTCATTGCCGATGTGTTAGTCCCGGCAGATAACAAGACCTGCTTATTATACATTCAATAAGTTCTTAAAATCACGACAATAATTTAAAAGTAGGGTAAATTGCAAATTATACTCCTAAAATTTGAGAGTATTTAGATTTTACACTAAAATTTCAAAATTTAGATTTTACCCCCTAATGTTTAGAGATATTTGGATTTTACTCCCTAAAATTTGTGAGTATTTGGATTTTACACCCTGAAGTTTCATAATATGGGAGTGTAAAATTCAAACACCCCTAAACTTTAGAGCGTAAAATCCAAATTCTGAAATATCGGGGTGTAAAATCCAAATACCCTAAACTTCAGGAGGTAAATTCCAAATTCTGAAACTTTAGGATGTAAAATTATGCCAAAAATTTTATTGATAGCTAATATTTTTATTTTTCCGAATATCAATAGCTAATATTTATTTTAGAGATTCTTAAAATCACGCCAAGAATTTTAAAGTAAAAATGGATTAATAGCTAATATTTATTTTTACGAATTGATTACTAGCTAGTATTCTGACAAAGGATATCCTAATAAAATATCCCTGAGTCAAAAGGTTGAGATATTGTTGGGGTTCATTCTAAATTTCTACGTTACTATCGACACAACAAAGTGGGCTCCAATGCAATAGATAGTCATGCTAGATAGCACACGAAGGGTAATATGCATTGGCCTAGTGTTTCGTCTGGTGAATATGGAAGAGCACTGGACAAAAGAATTAACCCAACTTTAGCTTACCTCTAGATGGTAAAAAACAAAATTTATATTTGTGAAAAGAACAATAAAAAATAAAATAATTAATATGATATGATTGAAGATTAATAAGTACCACAAAATTTCATTCCGTAAATGACTTATAACTCTCTATACTATTATATATAAAACTAATCGCTGATTCATGCAATGCATGGAAAAGTCGAAAAAAGTTGTAAATTTTCACTTATAAAAGTTACATCATAAGAGAAAAATACAAAGACTAATAGTGATAACTCCAACACCAATGCTGTTATATAGTCTCAACCTTCAGATGAATTAAGTGACTTTGTTAGAGAGTGAAGAAAAATAAATGTACCGAATATTAAGTAAAGGTTGCTTTAGTCATCGGCTTTAATAGTAGAATTATTATATAAAAAAAATCATTTGAACACTTTTATGCCAATAAATAGAACAAACCTTCGATCGTCATGCACACAAATAAGAGAAATTTGGAAAGAATAAAATTTGAAATATCTAAATGTAAAAAAAGAATAAGAAGTACTAGTTGAACTTTGGCAATCATTCGTTGGATTGTGATGCCCTCATTATCTATCTTCTCTTTTCCTACCCCCATTACTTATTTGTCTCAATCAATTCCAGTTTTTTTTTTAAAAAAAAAACATTTAAGAAAAGCAATTTTGCATAAATTAAAAAGTTACCAATTAACAATTCTAACTTTGTTTTAAACTTTTAACTTTACTAAAGCTGTTAGTAATCCAAATCCTGAAACCAACCATTCAAAATTTTTTTTATTTAATTTTTAATAAAGAATAATACAAAGAATACAAAATTGAATTTGGAAATTATCACAAAAAATTCAACCATAAAACGAAATATATGAGTATTTAGTTCCCAAAGCCCTTGGTTCCATTGTTTTGTTTGGGAAGTATCAAAGAGAATAGATTATACCTCATACGTTCAGAATAGTGCATATAACTTAATTGGTGTTGTAAAAGGAATTTTCTGTAATCACACTCCAATGAGAATATTAATCCATAGAAAAAGAGTGGCAAACCTTCAGTTATGAAGGTATATTATTTCATTAGTTGATGCACAAAACATGATAGTACAAGAGAAAAAAAGTACTAGAAAGTGATAGAACATCTGCTATAAATGATGGAGGATATTTAGCTTTAGAATCACTACCAACTATGGTCATGTTTAGCAGCGACTCTTCACCTCCATCACCTTTGGAATGATTGGGAGGAAGGTGTCGCATATTAGCCATCACTACCTCTGCTAGCAAGTCAGCAGAGATGCTTGAGATAAGAATCTCTAAAGAACCAACAGCTTTTTCACCTTGTGCAACCAAGGCACCAAACATAGCTACAAGTTGCTGCACAGGTCCGTTATCACCATCTCCTCTGGAAGTGGTTGGTCCAATTGTAGAAATGTCATCCTGAGACATCGTGTTATTCTTATCCGACTCTCTAGTCAATTCCTCTGAGGCACTAGGTGTTGGTCTGACACGCTTTCCAGGCACATTTTCATCTTCAGCCAGATCACTGCTGTCTGGTACTCCAGCTCTTTTGCTCCCCAAATTAACATCCACAACATCACATGATTTAATTGTGGGTTTCTCTTCCTATAAAATGTGTAAAACGTTATCAACAACATCCAGGGGAATGTGAATCTATCCATACGTACCTCTGAATAGAATGGGAAGGAAAGTTGAGAAGTACCTTAATAACTGGTAAATCTTCTTTCCCTTCCCCTAGACTTCCATTAATCTTGCACACTTCCGGAATAGCTTGGTCAGTCAACCCTCCAGCTTCCATCTCCCTCAAGGCACCAATCAACCGATCCCGCCACTGCAGAAACCAAAAACTCCCTTAGTAATCAGTTCTGTGTAACAAAGCAAAAATTCTACATAGAAACTGCACATTTCAAACAGATGACAAACCCACAGTATGAGAGTTCAACAGATAACAATAATACTGCAATTACTTAGGGAGGAGTAATGTGTTGATGCTATGTTAAAGGCACTGTCCATTGGATGTATAAGTGAATTACTGACACACCACAGAAACTTCATCTAATACAATACAAGCTAAAAGAAATAAAGTATCTTAAACAATTAGACTCTGCTGATCTATTCATCAATCTCCAAGATAAACCCATTATCAGTTGAGAGTCCAGCAATTATTGAATAACTAAGAAAGAAAGACAAGATAAATTGAGTTGAGGAGCATGATCACAGCATCATATATCCCATGAAAACAAAAACAACAATAAGAATAACACTACCACACAACAATAACCAAAACATAAACAGTAAACTTTGAAAACCAAGGGACCAAACAATTAACTAACTTAGTTGGGATTAGGGCTTAGTTAAGGAACACAAACAATTATAACCAGGACATAACAAGCCTATAGATAGTGGTAAAGGATTATCTGAAAGATACGATATACCCAAAAGAAATTGTCTTACAAAGAAACAATTGGCAAATAAGGCATTAAGTAGCTGGAGCGATGGCTTCATTGCATAAAATTATCAGTTTGGGAGTGTAATCCCAAGAGGACTACAAAGGATAATAGTGATTAAATTTGTTTCTAAATCTTTGTTGACATTTATAACTATATCTTTATATATTGAAAAATAAGAAAATAGGTCTAAGATCAACAACCAATTTGTTGATACACATTTAGTAGACATATATATGTGCATACATACACACACACACACACACACATAGTGAGGGGCTGGATGGGCATTGGGGTTATGCTTATGTGTGTATTTATACATATAGGACGGCACGTAAAAAGTCACATAAGTAATTATCAATAAAAATCAAATATCAAAGATTTTAACAATCAATCAAAAATGAAAAGAAAACAGAAAAAAATTAAAATTAAAATTATATTACAGGAAATCAATAAGTTCAAAAGTTTTATAAATGTGATGCATGCCACGGGCAACCTTAAGGCATAATCTAGTAACCTTATCAGCACCTCTCCTTGTCTCAAGGCAAAGCTCAGGGTATCAACATCAATTAATGTTCTTTTCAAAGTTATAATAAATCCGACAATAGGTAACCATATATTGGAAAACTTTGGTAAATCTCATACTGCTCCATAAACAGGGGAAAAAGTGAAAAGCCTATTTGCCGCAAAACTTGCAAAATTAAAATCTAGTCCTACCACAAGCATGTTTTTTAAAACAAGGGAAGGGGATAGTAAGTACAGTATCTTAAGAACATCATCAAGTATGTGTGCAGTATAAAAAAGATTACCGGTGCAGCACCCGGGTGTGTACATTTCAAGCAGGTGAGGAAGGCATTTTTTAGGGCATGCTTTGCTGCGGAAACACGCATTCCATTGACTACAGAGCTCGAGGGATCCAAACCAAGTAAAACAGGCAGAATCCTTCCATAAAATGCAGGCCTTTGCTTTGCAATTGTGGAAAGGCTGGTAAGAAACATGTAGAAAATATAAAGAATGATAAAGCAAAAACTGCAGTACCATAACCTAACTGATTGTATAAAAAGATACTAGCAATCAAGAGACAAAGTACAAACTATGAAATCTTGGATAAGAATATCCATATAAACCACACATTTCTAAATGAACATGACATAGGATAATCATGTTCTTCATCACTTATTTAGACCCAAGTCTACCTATAATGGTATATCCATGGTTCTCTGCCCAAATAGAGCCTGGTAACTAAGCTGCGATGCATGGGTGCGGCTCCAGGGGTGCTGCACCCGCATCCGACATACACGGACACACCGTGCAGCCATTGACGCGGCTGCACCCGCATCCGAGGCAAATCCCTTTTTTCTTTTTAAGATTTTCAAATTTGGGCCGATTCAGGCCGATATGGGCTGAAACAGCCCCAAATTGGTCCAATTCGGGCCGAAATAAGTGTTTTTTTATTATAAAATAAAATTTAAAAAAAAAGGCAAAACGCACCGTTTGACTCTAGTGTTTTCTTTCCCTTTTCGTTCCCTTTCCACGTCTTATTTGTTTTTTTTTTTTTTTTAAGTTCCCAAATAATTTGGTAATTGTATCAATTTAAATAATTACTTATCATTAAAAAATAATATTATTTTGCAAAATTTACCCCCTAAATATTGGCTATAAATATTAAATTGATCCCAAAGGTTCCATATCTACTATTGCTCTTAAATTGGTATATGTTTACCATTATATGAAAAAAATATGCTTAGCAATATATAGAAAATATAAATAAAAATATAATTAATAATTTTTTAATAAACATATTCCGCCGCACCCGCACACTACTTTTTCAAAAATTGCCAAGTCGCCACACCGCACCCGTGCTTCCTAGTAACTAAGCAAGACAAGGAATAGGAAAAGCCCCCCCCCCCCCCCCCCCCCCCCCCCCCCCTCCTAGGGTGGAAAATGTACACACCATGTGTCTTCTACAAGAAATATAACCTTTCTAGGGGGGATTATCGAATGTCTTGACGACTATTTTTCATTTATATAACTTTCAAATAAAAAATTAAAAAAAATTGATAGTTACAATTGGAGGGGGTATTTGAACCCTAAACGTTTCCATTGGAATATCAGTAGACGGCATTTGAGCTACAAAGCTCTTGGCTATTTTATTTGAACATTTCATTCAAAATGGTAATTTAAAATTAGGTACAAGTGAAAAAGGATATTTTCTGTCTTTGAATTTTTTTTATTGTTTGTACATTTCTTAGAAAATAAAATTGAAAACTCAAACACTCAATGCCATTTTTAAGTATCAACCTAGAGAGAGTGGGCACTTAGAAGTCCAGTTGTCTCAATTAACAACAAACTTGATTTAGCAAACTCTTGCATAAAAGATGAAAAAGCATATGACCAAGAATAGCAAAGTACCTATTGATAAGCACTACGATCATTGAGTTGCTAAGAGATTTCACTGTTGGAAACCTGAGTTGATCAAGCAATAAACCCAAACGTTGACTGGCCTCAATTGACAAATCTCCAACATTAAGTATTGGATGACCACCACGAAGCCAAGAAATGTTGAATTTTGCAAACTTTCCTACAAAGTAGGTCAGCATGCTGTATGAGCAAATGCAAGTTGTTTGAGTTCTATTGTATTCACATATCTAAATGGCATTTCCTTGCCTTTCAAGCCTTCTGAGCCTGAAATGCAAAGTAAAATCTTATTACCGTCACGAGGAGGGGGCTCTGAAGAGCCATTAGGATCTGGTGTGTAAAGAAGAATGACTGCCTCAACAAACTTCAATGCCAGCAACCTCGTCCCACCACTTCCTGTCTGGCAAACATTGTGTTACAATGAATCAAAACATGCACAATATCCAGTTTGATGTTATCATAAGATCATTGCTTACCTGAAAAGCTACTGAGTATATATTTTCCTTGAGTGTTAACACCCATGACCATGATGACTTTAGTGAACTGTCCAACTCACTTGAGTATAGGCCCTGAACATCAAAGACACAAGCACCTAAGTAGTAAAAGGTTGTTCCAGAAAAATGTAGCTGTAAAATAAACCATATCTAACAATTCTTATGACCAATATTTTGCCCATAATCAAGTCATAAGATGGTTCATCCATGTGCAACATTTATCCCTTTTTTATTATTGGTAAGCTATGCACGCACTCAATGGATATTGAACCCATGACCTCACCCTTCATCTCATTAATATGGGAGGAGAAAGTGCTGATGGAGCAATAGCTTATTGGCAATCCCAAATTTTTTTTGATACATTTTAAGAGAGAGAGGGGGGTTCGAATCCTAGACGTCTCCATTGGAAACACTAAGAGATATCATTTAAGTTGAAGACATACATGCATAGAAGTGATGGCAAAAACATCATTCCTGGGAATTTAACAAAGGAATGGCTCCACATAGATATATATTAATGGCCGAAAGGAGTCCACAAAGACAGCCATAAGTAGTTTAAGTAATTTAATATAGTCCCAAATATATATGTGTGTGTGTGTAGAGAGAGAGAGAGAGTTTTAATTTGTAGAAGCCCTTCCTCATCGGTTGTTGGTAGAAATCAGAAGGGTTGCATCTTCAAATGTTTCAGACTTGGGAGGTCCAAGTTTAATTGGAATTGAAGTCCTTTCAAATTTATCATTTCATAGCATAATCGAAAAAAGAGCAAAAAGGTACAAAACAACATAAATTATAAGAAAAAACACATAAAAGGTTGGCACAAGGTATTAATAGTCCTAGAAAATGACTAATGAATACTTTTCGTATTTCAAGTAAGTAATCAATCATAAGTCCGCCTATGTCTTTACTTAGTGTCATATATTTTGTTAATAGCCAGTCCTAAGCCCGGAAAAGGGATGATGGTTGTAGTAGGTTGACGACGAGCATAAAATTTAGTCAGTCACTCATATTTAGAAGCAATCAATTATGAAAATGGCTAGTCATATAAATTGTAGCATTGTCATATCAAATATCTGAATTGCAACAACAACATAAATGAATTCAAACATCTCAAATTACACATCAAGAATAAAAACAAACCTGAATTGCAATTTTTTCAAGAATCGAACGAAACAATTCAATACCACAAGTGATGGCTTGTCGAGCAACAGCTGGCGTAGCATCACTCAAAACCGTAATCAACACCGGCACAATCTCCGGTAAGAATTCAAAATGCCTCAAGCCAATTTCACCAATCATCCTACATTTTTTTAACACAACAAAAACCACACACAGAAAAACTTAAAACACATTGTTCAATACCAGTAAAAACAACAATTAACACAACACTAAAAACACAAATCATATTAACGAAGTCTTACACTTAGCAACAATAAGCATGAGTTATAGTTTCGTTTTTTGTATTAATTGAAATAAATTAACCGTATAGAAAATATTCAAACAATGAGGCTAGGGTTTGCGAAAAGCGTACTCGGTGACGAACTTGCGAACCGGACCGAACCGGTCGGAGAGAAGAGAGAGGGACTCGGAGACCAAGGCAAGGTCGTGTTGTTGAATCAAATCGCGCTTCAATTGACGCAATGGCTCGAGCTTTGAAGGTATATCCGAGGCTGATTTTGCCGAGTGTATTAGACTCGCGAGGTTTTCTCTCGGGTTCATGGTCATCATCGTGTACTCAAAACTACGATTTCAGAGCAACAACAAAATCCCTAATTTTGAGAGTGTTTAGGATATGAATGGTGTAGAGGGAGAAGCGAGATTTCGAAATGAGGTTTTCACAACGACGAGAGCACGAGAAGGTTGTTTTGTGTGTGAGAGAGTCTCACACTCTTCCCTCTACGGCTCACAGTACTGTGCTCTGTACGTGGGATTCGAATCCGAACTTTCTCTCGGTCTGGTCATTGCGTTTATGAAGCAGGGTTACTCTATTTGGAAATTAGTTCATATTTGGAAATTACTTGAACTAATGTTGTTGGGCTGCTCTAAGGCCCAAACTGGCAATCCAAAGTGATAACATTTTGGCCCAATTTTTTTAGAACAAGAATATTAGAATAAAATCGTTCTATCTTATTAAAAATTAGAATAAATATAAATAGTATTAAACTCAGGTAGGAATTTTAACATGCATCTAATTATGTTTATTTTTTCTAATAATTCGATTGATTAAGTACATTTTTATGATAAAAAATGT
Organism: Notholithocarpus densiflorus; assembly: GCA_030021035.2. Taxonomy (NCBI): domain Eukaryota; kingdom Viridiplantae; phylum Streptophyta; class Magnoliopsida; order Fagales; family Fagaceae; genus Notholithocarpus; species Notholithocarpus densiflorus. The sequence goes on from JARYZH020000811.1 coordinate 27,440, forward strand.
GTTTATTTTTAAATGAATCCATGCATATGCAACCATGCATGGGTTATAAGCTAATTATATATAATGCTCAATTCTTCATAATAATTTTAAAACATCACAAAAAGTTGAAATATTTATTTTAAAAAATTAAGTATTAATTTTTATATCTTACATGAGTGTGATAATTGCATTTTACAATAGCCCCTCCAAATCCTTGTTTGGAAGTCTTAATTAGTTGCAATAAATACAAAGACATAGTTGAGAGAAAATTCAATTAGATTTTAAATTTGAGTCTAATTTAGCATCAAGTGTCTTTTCTAAAATTTTTAATTTTTATGCCAAAATTAAATTAGTTTTTAATTAGAGTCTAATTTTACACCACATATCTCATATAATTTTATTTTTTGTGCCAAGTGAGTTATTAATGCAAAAGCTGAACAGTAAAAACAAATGGAAAAAGAAAGGTTTGGTTTGACTTTGATAAGGTATTAACGTGATTATTGGCAATGAGGATTGGAGAAAATAAAAGAATAAATAGATAACAGAGATGATATTTATATTTATGTTGGACTTAAGAGTGTGTTTAGGAATTGATGAAACCTACAACTTATTAGAGTTTTTAGCTTATTTTTGCTACTATTCATGGATTTTATTGCACTTTTTGGTACTATTCATAGATTTCATTGTACTATTCAGCTAGCTTTTAGCTTTTTTCTACAGTACTTTCAGCAAAAAAATTTCAGTTTTAGGTAAATAAATTGTTTACAAATGGACCCTTAGACTTCTCATCTGGACCAAATCTAAATTAATGTAAACTAAACTCTACCACAATAGAAAATTAATAACATTTCCTATCAATATTTTTTTTAATTCTTATAGCATTATTATTATTATTATTATTATAAAATATATAGTGGTTGGATCGATAAACTAAAATTGAGAATTTCATGGATAACAATTTAAATGATTTTTTTTCCATTTGTTTCAAATAAATTTATACTATTTATTTTAGAAGTAACTATTTCATATTTTCAAATATATAAACATCACTTATAAAGATGTCATAGTGTTAATTTCCCCAAAGCATCTGGTCCAAGGACTCAGGCATGACTAAGGTTCTATTTAATCACTTATAAAGATAATAATGGGTAGTACGATGAATTTACACAATAAATGAGCATATGACAAAGGAAAACTTCATTAATAATAATACATTTTCAGGTTGTTTACATTCCAAGGTTGTGGTATTACATGTTCGTCTAGGTCTTCGAGGAAATATGCACCTATACCAGCTACTGAAGTGATACGGTATGGCCCCTCCCAATTGGGCCCTAGCTTCCCCCATGCCGGGTTGTTTGCAGTGCCTAGAACCTTTCTCAACACCAAGTCACTAGGTACCAACAGTCTCGGCTTCACATTGGTATCATAACCTTGCTTGAACTTGTGTTGGTAATATGCCAATTGGACCATTGCCTTCTCTCGTCTCTCTTCAATCAGGTCTAGGCTTTTTTCTAGTAATCCATTGTTATTGCTCAGATCAAAAGAACTTGTTCTCAGCGTCAGGAAGCCAGTCTCTAAAGGGATAACAGCTTCGGCTCCATAAGTCATTGAGAAGGGAGTCTCCCCCGTCGACCTGCGAGGTGTGGTTCGGTACTTCCACAAGACATGTGACAGTTCTTCCACCTATTTTCCCTTCGCATCATCCAACCTCTTCTTGAGTCCATTCACTATGACCTTGTTAATAGCCTCGACTTGTCCATTCCCTTGGGGGTAAGCTGGGGTAGAATACATATTCGTAATTTTTAGGTCACAACAGTATTTCCTGAAAGATTTGCTATCAAACTGAAGGCCTTTATCCGAGATAAGGGTACGAGGAACCCCAAATCATGTGACAATGTTTTCTAAACAAATTTCTTGACATCCACGTCCCTGATATTTGCCAAGGGCTCAGCTTCAACCCACTTAGTGAAATAGTCCGTGCCGACTAGCAGGTATCTCTTATTTCCTGCTACCTTAGGGAAAGGGCCTACAATGTTTAAGTCCCATTGGGCGAATGGCCAAGGGCTGGACAGAGGATTAAGGACTCCCCCCAGTTGGTGTATGTTTGGTGTGAACCTTTGACACTGGTCGCACTTCCTTACATATTCCTGTGCCTCTTTTTGCATATTTGGCCACCAATAACCTTGAGTGATGACTCTGTGTGCCAAAAATCTACCTCTAGTGTGACTTCCGCAAATCCCCTCATGTAACTCCTCAAAGATTAGTTCTGTTGCCTCGGAGTGTATGCATAGCAGGTATGGCCCAAAAAAGAAGCGTTTATATAATTTTTGGTCCTCGGACAGCCAGAACCGAGGAGCCTTTCTCCGTACCTTATCTGCTTCTAATTTCTCCTCGGGCAAGGTATCCTTCTTCAAGAATAGTACTCCAGCTAGGCTCCACTCTAACTTGGTGAACATGAGCCATTTCCCTGTTCATCTCCGTGGGCTTGCATAAGTCTTCTACAAGGATGACCCGGGGTAAGCTTTGCGCCGAGAAGGTTGCAAGGGTGGCTAGGGAATCCGCATATGTGTTTCCACTTCTAGGGATATGCAATAGTTTGAAAGATTCAAAGCCTGATTGCATACGTCTGACCTGATTCAAGTACCTTCACATTCTTTCATCTTTGGCTTCAAACTCTCCTTTCACTTGGCCAACGACCAATCTCGAGTCCGAGAATATCTCCACAGCCTTTCCGCCCATTTTTTGAACCATGGTCATTCCCATCAGCAAAGCCTCATATTCAGCTTTGTTATTTGTGGCCGAGAAGTCCAGCCTCAATGACTTCTCAATAGTGATCTTTTCGTAGGATATTAGAACTAGCCCCACTCTGGACCCCTTCTGGTTTGCTGCACCATCGATGTATACTTTCCAGGGTAAGGGGTCTTGTTGGGAGATCATGCCAACTGATTTTCCATCTGTGTTTTGCCTCTATGCTTCTACTTCCAACGGGGATTCAGCAAACTCGGCTACCAGATCCGTGAGGACTTAACCCTTGACAGAGGTATGAGGCATATACTTGATGTCGAAAGCCCCTAGGATCATGCCCCATTTAGCAATCATCCCCGTGTAATCAGCACTTCGAAGTAGAGCTCTGAGCGGGAGCTAAGTTAAGACAACAACCATATGTGCTTGGAAGTAATGGGGGAGTTTACGGGTAGCATGTACCACCGCCAAAATGGCCTTCTCCAGTGGCAGGTAGCGGATCTCGGCCTCATGTAGTGACCTGCTCACATAATAAACTGGCTTTTGTACGCCGCTGTCAACTCGTATCAACACTAAACTTACGGTATGAGGGGTCATAGCGATATAAACAAATAAAACTTCATCCACCTCGGGCCTTGACATAATAGGTGGTCGAGAAAAGTATTCCTTCAATTGTTGGAAGGCTAGGACGCACTCCTCGATCCATTCAAATCCCTTCCACTTGTTCAGCAACTGGAAGAAGGGCCTACACTTGTCTGCTGACCGAGAGATGAATCGGTTTAGGGTAGCAGTCATTCATGTCAGCTTCTGAACCTCTTTGGGATTTCGAGGTGATTGTAAATTGTTAATTGCCATAATTTGGTCAGGATTGACTTCAATTCCACAGTGAGTGACCATATACCCCAAGAACTTTCCTGATCTGACTCCAAAAGAGCATTTCGAAGCATTTAGTCGCAGTTTGTGTCTCCTCAAGATCTCAAAGATATTCCCGAGGTCGTGAATGTGCCCGGACTCCGCTTTACTCTTAACCACCATGTCGTCTATATAGATTTCAATGCTTTTTCCCAGCTGAGGTTCAAACATCCTGGTCATCATTCTCTGATAAATGGCCCCTGCATTCTTTAAACCGAAAAGCATCACTTTGTAGTGGTAGTTCCCAATGAGGGTGACAAAGGTTGTCTTTTCCTGATCTTCCAAAGCTAAAGGTATCTGATGGTACCCCTGGAAAGCATCCAGGAAGCTCATCCAAGGATGACCAACTGTCGCATCAACTAACTGATCAATCCGAGGCATGGAGAAAGGGTCCTTTGGGCAGGCCCCGTTTAGGTCGGTGAAGTCTACACAAACTCGCCATTTACCACTTTTCTTCTTCACCACCACAGTGTTGGCCAACCATTTAGGGTAAAACACCTCCTTAATAGCCTCGACTTGCTTGAGTTTCGTCACTTCATTTTTGACGGCATCAAAATGATCTCTAGATGAGCGCCAATGTGGTTGCTTTTTGGGGATGACTAATGGGTTGACGTTCAAATGGTGACATATGAAGCTTGGATCCACCCTGGGAGCTTCATAAGCACTCCACGCAAACACGTCTATGTTCCTCCTAAGGAACTCCACCAGCTTTTCCTTCTCCCGAGGGGGCAGCCGGGCTCCGACCTGGAAGAACTTCTCTGGGTCGTCACCTACAACAACCTTCTCTAAATTCTCGCATTCTGTCTCCTCGGCTGTCCCATTCGAGGATGATGTCCGGCCCTTTGATTGCTATAAGCCCTCATCCACAAAGGTCGAGGGCTCCGCTTCTGGCTGATGCCTTATCGCGGCGATCAAGCATTGCCTCGCCACTAACTGGCTCCCCACTATTTCCTCGATCCGATTCCTAGATGGGTGTTTCACCTTCTGATGTAAAGTGGAGGAGATGGCTCCCAGGGCATAAAGCCAGGGTCTTGCCACGATGGCCGTGTAGGGAGAATAGGCATCCACCACAATGAAATTCACCTCCACTACCTCTAATCCCGCCTGCACGGGAAGCCTAATCTGACCCTTTGGGATGACTACCTTCCTATCGAAGCTCACCGAAGGCGAATCATAGGCTGTCAAATCCTCGGGCCTCAGGTTCAACCCCTTGTATAGGTCAGGGTACATGATCTCCACTCCACTGCTTTGATCCACCATCACCCTTTTCACGTCATACCCTCCTATCCTGAGGGTGATCACTAATGCGTCGTCATGTGGTTGTATGGTTCTTGCCTTATCTTCATCCGAAAAGCTCAATGCTAGTCGGGCCTCCATTTTTGCCTTCTTCCGCATTGGACTAAAGTATTCAGCGGGTAGCTGAGTTACGGATATTACCCTAGAGGGCTACGAGCCGGTTCTCCCTGGAGCGGCGAAGATGACATTGATTGTACCTAAAGGGGGCTCCGAAGAGGCGTTCCCCTGAGCCCTTGATCCTACCTGGTCTCTCTACCCGTCGGGCCGATACAAAAATTGTTGCAACCTTCCATCTCTGACCAGTTGCTCCAGATGATTCCAAAGATTTCTGTAGTCCTTGGTCATGTGTCCTTGGTTTTAGTGGTATTGGCAATAAAGGCTCTGGTTGCGCTTGGTGAGGTCCCCTGCCATCTTGTTTGGCCATCTGAAGTATGGCTCACCCTTGATTTTCTCCAAGACTTGATGTACTGGCTCTCAGAATACCATGTTAACCGCCTGAGGAGCCGTAGGCCCCGACTGCCCAGTGAAATCCCTCCGGGGTCTATTATGGTTGTTTCGGTCTAACTTGAAATCCCCCTTCTCCTGAGGGATAGCCTTACCTTTCCCTTTACTTTGCTGCTGGTCCTCCTCAACCCTCTTGTACTTATCAATCCGTTCCATGAGTTGGCGCACACTGGTGACAGGTTTGCTAGTCAGAGACTTCCTTAAACTGTGCTCGGCTAGAAGGCCGGCCTTGAAGGTGCTAATGGCCACGTCATCAAAGTCACCATCAATCTCGTTGAACATTTCCCAATATCTGTCCAAGTACATCTTTAGAGTCTCCCCTTCTCGCATGGATAAGGACAGTAAGGAATCTATGGGTCGAGGGACCCTGGTACACATAATAAAACGAGAGCCAAAATCCCTGGTGAGCTCCTTGAAGGAACCTATGGAACCTGCCTTTAGGCCGTCGAACCATCTTATCGCCACTGGTCCTAAACTGGATGGGAACACCTTACACATCAAGGCTTCGTCCTTAGAATGGACAACCATTCTCTGATTGAAATGGCTCACATGCTCCACCGGGTCCGTTCGTCCATTGTAGATGGTGAACGTTGGCTGATGAAAACGCTGAGGAAGAGTTGCCCCTTCAATCCTGCGCGTGAAGGGCGACTTGGAAATCTAGTTCAACGCTTTGCTCATAGCATCGTTTCCCAGTCCTCTGCGAGTCGGGCTCTTATACCTACGTTTGTGATGGTGCTCTTCCTCGTAGGAGAAAGTCTCGTTGGATAGGGTCCTTGACCTTCATCGGTAACTGGCATCCTCTCCGCCATCAGAGAAAACGTCAGAGCTGGAGGGGGTTCGCCTTCGCCGTGCATGGCGCATCTTTCTTTTCAGTTCGTCAACTTCCAGTTGCAAGGCTCTAGTATCCTCCTCATGAGAGAGGCGAATGTTCCCCAGGAATGACTCCTACCGGTCTGGACAATATGCACACTCCCCTCTCGATCCCTTCTGCGCTCGAGGTTCACAAAAGGATTTTCACGTTGGGACCCTATAGACTCTGACTGGTGCAGACTTGAACCTACCATAGTTGATCATTGCACTCACTATCACACAAGCTCTTCCCACAGACGGCACTAATTGTAAGGACCGGATTCGAATCCTATACCCAAAAGATGGATGGACTTAGGCCCAAGCAGCCCAAAACAATAAATTTGTAGAGAGTGAGTCGAAGAACTGGGCTTTAGTGAATTAGTCAAACAATAAGGCAGATCTTGATGATAAGAGAATGAAAGTAAGCAAGTTAGGGCTTAAGAAAAACGTCATCGGCCAAGTCCGAGGAGGCTGATTCCCTTCTATTAATACTCAAATTAGGTTACAAGTTTTGTTCAAGAGTGCTACAGTGTTTTTCTTCCTTTTTTCCGATCCCCCTCTCATGAAGGGTTTCTTACATTATAAGCTCCCTTTGGACCATCCTAATTCTACACTTGTTGATCATTTAAGCTCTTACTTGAATGTTCGTCCCATCAGACACCCTCTCTGGCTTTCTGTGAGTTGTGGTAGCCAAGACAACACTGTTCAAGGGTCTTCTCAACATAAATGCGGCTAGAGAAGTAGCTGCAGTGCATTTAATGCGGTGGTAGCAGTTATATATTTCTGAGTTCTCATCATCCATATGCGTTTACGATGCACGTCCTTATCACTGAACTTCTTGGAAGGTCACCTTGATTGTTGGAATACATATTTGAGCTGTATTTATCATATCCGAAAATATGTTCCTCCTCGGACCACCTTCCCATTTGTATCTTGCTCATTAAGTCCCGGGTCTGAGCCATTCATTATTTTTCGTTCGTCCTTGGACTACTCACGCTCTCGGCCAAAGCCCAAGGCCCAATATATGACTTGGGCTCTTAACCCTACAACATATTATTCTAAATATTAATTAATAATTTTGAGTTTCTAGTATAGTTTTTAGTATATAAGAGAAGTAATGCTACTGTTACAAACTATTTTATAACATTTTTACAAACTGTTGATGTGTCCAACTTCTTATTAGTTTTCATCTAACCCCACCATTAACATCTTTTTCATTTACCAATAATCACTCACCACATCAACAGTTTATAAAAAAATTTGTAAAAAAATTGGTATGTCTAACATTACTTGTATAAGAGATAAGCCTTTTCAACATTGATTTGTATAAAGTCAATTGAATTAATTGACATTTAAATATAAAAGATACTACTTAAGACCTCAGACTAGGATGCTTTTGTTTTGTTTTTTTTTTTCGTAAGATTTTTTTTTTTTTTGGGTAGAAAGGGAAATTCATTCAAAACTAAGCAATAAACAAAGTATTTTTTCGTAGCATCAGTAAATGATTTTGGTCTGTTAGTCTTCTTTTTTTTTTAATGAAATGATGTTTTATAAGAAAAGTAGTTGGTGTGGGTACCATGTTCACAGACTATTGTCGAATACATTTTATGTGGCCCAATTAATTGAAAAGCAAAGAATTAATGAAATGATGTTTTATAAGAAAAGTAGTTTGTGTGGGGACCATGTACACAGACTATTGTCGAATACATTTTATGTGGCCCAATTAATTGAAAAGCAAAGAATTAACGGAGGAAATTGTGAATAGTCAAGATCCAAGAAGGACATTTAAACTACTTCTTTGGAAGATAGCGTGGCTGCAGATAATCCCAACTAAACATGTGTTCCAAAAGAGGGGTGGAAACTTTAGTTCATCTTTTTACAGAATGTCCCTTTCACCTTGGGTAATTAAAATAGTGACAGTCTCATATGAGCTTATTCCAAAAATGGCTCATTTTCTATTCAAGCAGCCTATCTTATAGCAAGAGGCTTAAACCTCCTGAACCCGGTTTCTTTGTCTTTCAAGTGGGTTTGGAAAACTGATACTCTTCCAAAGATTCAATTCCTAATTTGGCTATGCCTCCATAACAGTCTTCCCACGGCTCATGTGCTAGGTTCAAGAGGTTTAAACTTCGATACAATGTGTAAAGTGTGTAACAGGAGTTTTGAAACCATAGAGCACTTGTTCAGAGGATGCGAGTTTACTCTTCAGTTCTGGATGCAAGTTCAGGTTCCCCATTGTTACAGACACTCTTTCAATCTTCCCTTTAATGAGTGGCTGGAATACAATTGTAAGGATGTGATGAATACAACAGTCAAAGGGATGCCTTGGAAGGTGTTATTTCCTATGGGTCTGTGGCACTTGTGGATTCACAGGAATAACTTTTTGTTTAGGACAGGAACAATTAATTCTCAGGTTTGGAGAAAATGTATTCAAGGCAATGCTGAATTCTTTTCAATTGGGCTGGTGACTAAGACCAAACAATTGAAAACAGTGGTTCCTGTGGGTTGGGAGAAGCCACCGAGAGGCTGGTTGAAGCTCAACACGGATGGTTCAGCTATGAAAAATCTGGATAGAGCTGGTGGAGGGGGTTTGATCCGGGATCATGATGGGACTTGGCTAAAAGGCTTTGCAAAGGGGCTCGGGTACACTAGCAGCGCCTTGGCTGAACTGTGGGCGCTTAGAGATGGGTTGATTCTTGCTAAGGAGATGGGGATTCAGCAGCTAATAATTGAACTTGATGCTTTGAGTGTTGTGATTCTTTTGAACAATGACACTGAAAATTCATTAATGGAACCACTTCTAACTGATTGCAGGAACCTTTTGAAGGAGTTTCCCTGCAAGCGCGTGATCCATGCTTTTCGAGAAGCAAACCAATACGCTGATGCATTGGCTAAAATGAGAGTGCAATCATTGTATAGTTTTGATGTTTTTTGTAACCCACCGTCTGTGGTGGAGGCTATTTTGGCTGCTGATAAAGCTAATATGTATTGTAATAGACTTGTAAATCCTTAGTTTTAATATTAAATCATGGTTTACCGGAAAAAAAAAAAATTAGTAGAAACTAACTTCTACAGCCCAAAAAAAACAAAAAACAAAAAATCATGTAGAAACTAACTTGCAAGTACCAATAGAGGAAGATAGAAAATTTATATTGTTCCCAACTATTTATTATGGAGAAATATTAAAGAATGCTCTAAGAGCATTGATTTAGAAACTATTTTTAAAAATATTTTATGGAAAAGCAATAAAGTAATTAATTTGTTGACAGCTTTTTAGATTTTCCATAAAAATAATGTCAAAATTTTCCTAATATAGTTTATTAACAATTACTCTAAGGGCACCCATTAACATGATCATTTGTTATAATATGATATAGATGACAAGAAATCAGGGGCAGCAAAAATCAGCAGCGGCAGCTTTTGCTTTGTTCCAGGGGATTCAAATTACCCCTAAGCTAATAATTCTCTAAAATAAAAATTTGAACATCTTGAGTTCCTAACTCTAAATCTTTTCTAGTCCAACTGAAATAAACTTGAATATTATCTCCTTAACAATCTATTCTTGCAAATAAAATTACAATTAATTAAAACTTTTCGAATCTACAAGTGGAATGGCTAAATTTAAATGTGTTTTTAATTTGTTATTTGTAAGTGGGGTTTGGGGCATGGGCCAGTCAGTCAATCAGTAGTTAGTAAATGTTAACACTAAAAGATAATTAAACAATTACACAAGAGATGATTTTAAATAAGATTTAAAAAAATTAGACAAGGGGAATAGAGTAGGGGAGTGATTGAGTGAAGACAAAAACATATGTTAACATAACAAAACTTTTCTTAAAAGAATTACAGAGATCAATAGTTGTCAAAGTTAAGTTGAATTTTTAAATAAAGTTACAATTAATTTATACTTTTGATCGAATCTGCGAGTGGAGTGGCTGTATTTGAATGTGCTTTTAATTTTATTATTTTTTAAGTGGGGATTGGGGCATGGGCCAGTCAGTCAATCAATTGTTAGTAATTGTTAACACTAAAAGACAATTAAACAATTAGACAACGGATGATTCTAAAAAAAATATTTAAAAAAATTAGACGAAGGGCGTGGGATAAGAGAGTGATTGAGTGAAGACAAAAATAAATGTTAATACAACAAAAATTTTCTTAATAAAATTACAAAGATCAATAGTTGTCAAAATTGAGTTTAATTGTTAAATAAAGTTACAATCAATTTATACTTTTGATCGAATCTGTTAGTGGAGTGGTTGAATTTGAATGTGTTTTTAATTTGTTATTTGTTAAGTGGGGATTGAGGCAAGGGCTAGTCAGTCAATCAATATTTGTAAATATTAAAACTAAAAGACAATTAAACAATTAGACAATGGGTGATTCTAAATAAATAATAAATAAAAAAATTAGACAAGGGGGTAGGATAAGGAAGTGATTGAGTGAATAAATGTTAACATTAAAAGACAAGGGGGTGGGACAAGAAAGTGATTGAATGAAGACAAAAACAAATGTTAACATAACAAAAACAAATGTTAACATAACAAAAAATTTCTTAATAAAATTACAAAGACCAATAGTTGTCAAAATTGAGTTGAATTGTTATATAAAAGAATTGTACAGAGTAAAGACATAAACTAATTGATAAAAATATCCTAAGCAATAATAATTAAAGTTTACTTAACAACAATAAAATTAATATGTTTATTGTATTTTTATTTTTTTAACCTGAGATAAAAATCTTACTCTAGCCTAATTTAAATGTATATGTATGTGAAATTTCCTTCTAGAGACTTGAACCCTAATCCTTGCCCCCCCCCCCCCACCCTCACAAAAACTTATGCTTATGAAGTGACTATCACGCCAATGTTGCATAGTGATATTGTATTTAGAAACAATAGATTATTTCCAAGATTTAATCTTAACATTCATAATATTATGTTCATTATATGAAGAAATAATATACCAAATTAACTTATAGTTTATCTTTTATTATCAATTTAGTACTATGGACAAATTTGTAATAAAACCATGTAGACACAAAATTCATCTCCTACTCAAGATTCATCTTCTTATTGACCCCTTAGAAAAAATCCATGGAGCTTTCATTGCAAGAAATCGAACGATGAGACAAACTAAGAGAGAAGCTCTTGACCCTTTGCTCTTAAGTAAAGAAATTAATAAAATATACCTTGACCACCTAATGTTTTACGACTATGCACATACTGAGATAAGCATAAGCAACATTCGGGACCCTCTCAGCCCCATGTTAAAGTGAATTTTCATGCATCCGTTAGCAAGGAAAAATCATGTGGAGTAGTAGTAAAAGATAATCAATTTTTGCTTGTAAAGCCTTATGCATGAAATAAGGTGTACCAAGTCCAACAACAAAAATAATCACAAACCAATAAGTGGGTTATTATTCGGTCTTTATCTTTAGTTTTTAAAAATTCAAACTTCTTCGATATTATTTTACAAATGTAAATAATTAAGGATTAAGGTAAATAATAAAACCATTGAACATCCCTGCAATCTTTCTACCTCTCCCATTGAATAACATTGAGAGGTTTATTGCTCCATATACCAAGATAAAAAAGGTGTTGGATATCTGTTGAAACCACACAGCTTTCATCCTAATTTTCAAGTTTTTTTTTTTTTATTATGAATAACCTATGTTTCCCAAGTGGGAGAGTCTAAAATTTTAAATTAATGTCGGGCAACATAATCCTTAATTATTTGCATTTGTAAAATAATATTAGAGTAGTTTGAGTGTTTAGAAGATTAAGGGAGAAGACCAAATAACCCACTTAATGATTTGTGATTATTTTCATCATTGGGCTTGGTACACCTCATTTCATGTGTATCGGTTACAATCTTGTATATATGGAGCAAGGCTTTGTGTAATAACATAGTTTTTCTCCTTTTTTTACACTTAGTAGTCACACAATCTCTCCATGAGAGAGAGAGAGAGAGAGAGAGAGAGAGAGAGCTTAACAAAAAAAAAGGACAGAAAAGAGAAGACAAACCCCACACATAAAAGTTGACTAGAATAAGCTCGAATGATTGTTTTCTTCTTCTTCACCATTGTATTTCCCTTTAAAAAAATTATTTCTCATTTATTTGCTTTTGTTAATATTGTTTTAAATAAGGAAAGATGCAACTGAATTTAATATTCAAGTAAAGTCAATTCAAGATGCAAATCATATTTTATATATATATATATATATATATATTATCTGAAAACATTTCTCAAATTTCTAGACATTTATCTCACCAATTTAGTAAATAAACAAGTGTTTTTTCAGTTAACTTTCAAATTTTAAACGACTTGATTAATTTATATCCTATAACAAAATATCCTAATTTAACATAAGAATTTGGAAATGAAAAGTAAAATTATCCAAATCCTTTCTTATTCCTTAAACACATATACAAATCACTATCCAGTACAAGCCAAAAAAAACAACACCACGCCCAAAAAAAAAAAAAAAAAAAAGAACAAAAAAAGATACAACTTTATATAGATACAATAATTCAATTTTCAAATTGAATATGTAATTGTTTATTTTAGTTTATTAAATTATTAAAATTATCTGTGAATAACTAAGCAAGTCTCTAAAAAGTAACTCAAGGAAATCATTCAAACATCATCTGTCGACTTAGAAAGAAGCTTATGCATGATTGGGCGTGCTTTGCACATGGCCTCCAATGGCATGGCTTTAGGCATAGTGATCCCACTACCTTCATTTATGTCAACTTCTTCTGTAGTAACCCTTTCCCACTCAAAGCTTTGAATCAACGAACCCAAAGTCAAGCTTACTGTACGTTGGGCGAGGCCCGCCCCAGGACAAGTCCTCCTCCCAATCCCAAATGGCATTAGCTTATGTCCTTCAACCTCACCGTTTTCAAACCTCTCAGGTTTAAAGCTAGTTGCATCATCCCACACCTTAGGATCTCTATGTATGGCCCATGCATTGACCAATAACATTGTGCCACTTGGTACATCATATCCTTCAATGGTACAATCAGTGGATGACATATGGGGTACTAACAATGGTGCTGCTGGATACAATCGAAGGGTTTCTGAGATAATACTTTGAAGGTAGTGTAATTTGGAAACATCTGATTCTTCAATCAATTTCTCTTCTCCAATTTGACTATCTATCTCATCTTTAGCCTTCTTCAATATATTAGGATGATTCAGTAGATTAGTCATTGCCCACTCTAATGTGACTGCTGATGTATCAGTCCCAGCAAATAACAATACCTACGCATTATACACGAGGTGTTTAGAATATAACAATAATATATTAAATAAAAACGGTTTGTTTCTATGTTCTGAGACATTTAACGATGATGATATGTATGTAACTAGTTTTTATTTGATAAACTGTATGTAACTAGTTAGTCTAATGTTATTGTGGATTTTTTTTTTGCGGGACTAAGAATGTCACTTTTTCGCACTAGACAGCAATTCCAATGAAGCTACTAAAGAAAAGTAAAACAGATAATTGCATGACTGCTTTTTAAGATGCAAGAATCAAACAAAACCTTGATTTCCTAGTTTTCTCAATAAGAGATGAAGCACTATTGAGTGCACTTACCAATATAAGCCCCTTGATGATTTGGTCTGTGTAGTAGTCTGGCTGCGATTTTTGCAAAGAAAGCATATGGTCAATCATAGTGTTACCCTCTTCCTCCTTACTCCTTTGCTCATCAATAAGTGCTTGCAAGAACTCATCCGTCCTCTTGGAAAGACTCTTCAACTTCTTCTCCAAACCTCCATAATCCATCCACCGCAAGATGGGTACAAACTCCGCTGGATTTGATGCCCCTCCGAACCCTGTTATCTCTTTCATTATCCGCCTAAACTGTCTCGCTTCTTCCTCGTCCTTCACGTCCTCACCGTACCTGTAGTACCGTTTCCCTGCCACCATTCTCATTATGCTGTTAAATGTCATCTCCAAGAGCATTGATTGTAGCTCCACCTTGGCGAAACCGTGGCAAGAATTGCGTGACAGGCTTCGTAGCAAGTGCTTGATCTCGTCCCTTCGGATGCCTAAGAACTTGTTGAGGCGATTGTTTGAGAAGATTTCAAGGGTACTAATGCGGCGGAGGTTGCGCCAATGATCGCCATATGGGGATTGTATTAAGGTGGTGTTGTTGTAGGCAAGGTGCTTGCCTAATAGGAAGGGAGGACGGTTGGCTAATATTATGTCATTCTTTGTAAAGCATTCTTCAACTGTTGATGGGGATGACACAATTACCACAAGTTGTGAACCAAATTTGAGTGAGAATATTTGACCATATTTTTGTGAGAGGGCAAGGAAAGTACGGTGGAGTGGTTTTTTAATGATATGGAGATGGCCTATAATTGGAAGAGAAGGTGGGCTAGGTGGGAGGTGTTTTGGTCGAGTAGTTCTAGTTTTGACGATGAGCTTGATAGCAACAAGAAAGATGAGAAGAGTCAGAGACAAATATAGTAAGATGGCTACCATGTTTATTTTTTATGATACTGAAATGATTTTTGATGCTCTCTGTGATTGAAGATGCATGCATGTGGTCACTACATATTTATTATTTATAGGGACTAGCTGGTTAGTGTTAGAATATCATTTGTGTACAGCACATTGATTGAAGATCACGTTTCACGCTTTGGAGTTTGGACAGATGAGGTGCCTTTTTGGCCCAAAACGGATATAATAATGATGATGCCTATCCAGTGCCTCACGTCACTGACTGCGTATTTTTGTTTCTCTCATTTGATTTGCGTCACCGAGTATGTAATCGCATTTGGCTTCGCATGCATGATTTTATATATATATATAATTTGTGGATAAGGAGAAGTTGTACCCTGTACCGGGTATATGTTGCCTCTCCAGCAGATTAGAAATAGAAAAAAAAGAGTCAGGAATTAAAAAAAGAGAAGATTCAATTACGTACTTATTTTCTCGCCCAATGTCTTAGGTGGCAGTTGGGAAGGCAACGTGTCAAACTCTCTAGTCTCTAAACTCTCAATAGCACTTCAAGCTAGGTATGTATCATGCATCTAGTTCATGTATATTTACTAACACGTTACTTTCCATACGAGAGGGAGGAAATATACGTATAACCGATACATAATGTATTTTCTTCACTTTCTATAAGTCTAAGTCTTTTGGACGGTACATTTACTCATTGGCAGAGCCAAGGGGCCATGGCCCTCCTGATTTTTTGAAATTCCCATTAGATTTGTCAAAAACAAACAAAAATCAATTACAACTTACTTTTCGGCCCTTAAAATTTTAGATTTTGACCTCTCAAAATAAAAAATTTAGAACTTTTTGTTATTAGCAAATAGCTAGAGTAGACTTTACTAGTTTAGTCCTTAAACATTTATATTTGATCCTCAAATATTTAAACTTATAAAAAGAAATGGAACAGAAAACCCAAAACATTAAATTGGAAAAGAAAAACCCAAAAAACAAAATATTGCCTTGGCCCATTAATTAGCTGTGGGCGTGGCCTCTTTAAATACTTACAAAACCCCAATTGTCTAAAATCCAAATCAACAGTTTCTCTCAAAAAAAGGATTCCAAATCAACAAAGAAAAAAGTACTGATAAAATAAAACAGATCAATTTATTGTGTGAAAACCTCACGCCACCACGCCGTCAATCGAATCGCCTCGCCAACGTGGTCCGCTCAATTCATGCTCCAATCCAAGTCGATAGCAACCGGTTTCTCTCTGCTCTTTCTTTTTTTGGCGATACCATGAGCTCTTTTAGTAGTTTTACTGTTGTCTTGTAACTTTAAAGTTTAAACTGACTGACTCTAAACTTTGGCTAAAACACATGTATGACTGTATGTGTTTATTTATAACTTTATTTATTATTCTTTTTTTTTCTGAGAAAAATTATTCTTTAGTTTTTAGAATCAACTTATTCACTATTCATATACTAACATCTAATATATAATATGTATTATTCTTTAGTTTATATATATTTGAAATTAATTATGTAACTAGTTTATAAATTTCAGATATTTAGCTTTTAAAGTGTGAGTTATTAAAGTTAGTATATGGAACTAAGTATCTGTTTTGATGAATTTTTTTTTCAAGAATTTTGTTATAATTAGTTGGCCCCAAATAAATTTTCGAGCTCCACCACTGCAATTACCATGGATAAATTGTTTTACAAAGCCATTACAAGGTTGACATTTTATGTAAAAGTGAAGCTTATGGTTAATATAAATTTTATTATATAAGTTTTATAAATTTATATGTTGAATTTCACATATAAAACTTAAAAAAATACATTAAAAAAATGTATTTATCATATTATCGATGCATAACATCCATCAAATGTATTCATTATCACCGTTATCTCTCTTCGTAGCCGCCAACAGTCCACTGTAAATCCTTCACTTTTTCATTGTCAGGTTTGAATTTCACTCTCACTTCTTCAACCCAATCTGTTGCTGCCATCTTATCTACCAACAGCCCACTACAAATTTGTTGCTGCAATTTAGGAGAGTTCAAACTTTGTGCTCTGAAGCAAATTCATCCATTTATGGTTCAAACTTATCCTATTGGCTGTATCTTTTCATTTATTTTCTGATAAGGGTAAAATTGTGAATGCGAATACTCATGAATATAGTATCATGAAGCGACGTTCAAAATAGACCTGTCGGCCTCACTTGTCATAAATGGTAGTCAAACAGTTTTAGGACGTCTACAACTTTAAGAAGACGAGGTTAACTTGTCATAAAGGCAAAGCTGACGACCCCGACGAGAGAGTAGGCGAAGCTGACGACCCCGACGAGGGAGCTGACGACCCTGATGTGGCCTTGCTTGGTCTCCACGTTTATATAAAGAAATATCTTGCACCCCACGCTTGGTGTTAATCAAAAAGACTCCTACAAGGAAAGGATTTCGAAAAATACGCTCATGAAGATTCCTATAAGGAAAAGAACTCTACACCAAGGAAGAGAGGTCAACCTTCTACTACTATAAAAGCTCCAATACCCTTACAAATCAAGGTACGCATAATTGATCCCGCTCTAGTACTTTAGAGTTGTGAGAAGTTCTAACTTGACATTCGGAGGGTATTTGGCCGGCACCACACCGGTGCTCTCTGCGAGGTCTTTTCTTTTTATTGTGCAGGTGTTGTTTCGAGTGTACGAGAACCGTGTAACTCACTAGTAATTTTTTCTGCATCATCATTTTCTATCACAAACCTATACGTCACACAATTATAGGGAGAGAGCCAATATATATATATATATATATATATAGAGAGAGAGAGAGAGAGAGAGAGAGATGGGTTCAAGTAACACTTAGTGTAACTTCACAAGAGTTGCACCCTTTTTTAGACCGTGAATTTCTATTAGATCTAACGGTTAAAAAAGGTCGACTGTCCATGTCATTATTAAACATTTATTATTTGTCACACTAACTAACCAAATTAATGGTAGAGAATATTATATTACTATTTTTTCTATTCTCTCTCTCATTAATTTATCCCTAACCTTGCACAAGCACTATTCCTAACTTTCTGAGTTGCAGATCTTCTTTAGCATGACCTTATTCTTTTATAATATATCACTTGACTATTAGGAGTTATGTCTTTTGTAGGATGCCAAATAAGCCCATTGTGCTTCTTATTTGATTACGTTTTCTTTATGTTTTCCTCAACTTGGCTAAACGGAAACACTATTATTATTTGTGGGCATAGCCATCAGCGTTGAATCTTGAACTGCCATCATTGTCTGACGGTTTGGGAACCGAAGCGCCACGTGTGGCAGTAAATGAGGATTTGTTGGTTTTCTCGCCCCCCGCCAGTTATTACTGTCATTTATTTCCTTTTTGGCTATAAATAGCCCTTTTTGAGTTTCTTCTTCGCTTTCGCATTCCACATCCTCAAAACTTTCACTCTGTCGAGCATATATTTGTGTGTCTATTCACCAGCCCAGAGCCACTTTCTTCCCTAGAGCCCAAAGTAAGTTCTCTAGCTCTTCCTTTTACTTTCGTTACTTTCTTCCAGTTTCTCCCTTCAATTTGTAGAGCTTAAGATGGGTTATGCTTTTCTTCTAAACACCGAGGCATCCCTAGCCACATTTAGGCAAAAATTTGACATTCTTGATGATGTGGATGTGGCGTACTGCCACGAGAGTGAGATCGCTCTCCACAGAGGGTCAAATACCACTTTTTTCCCTTTAATGGCGATTCTAAAGGGTGGGGTTAGGTTTCCCGTGAACCCCTTTCTACTCACTACCCTTAGGTACTATGGGCTGTGCCCCGACCAACTTCCCCCTAATTTTTACCGGGTGGTTAATTGTATCAGTAGGTTGAACCAAACATTTGATTTGCGATTAGATCACCATGATATAAACCATATGTATAGTCTGTGTGGGAACAAGAAGTCCAACTATTACTTAAAGGTTAGAGATATGAGGGTATGGCTAATATCATGCCTACCCGACTCTAACAGGAATTCAGTCGGGGAGTTCGTCCGGGTACGCGGCAATTGGTCTACCGGCGAAATCCCCTGTCCCCTCACGCGGCGTGAAGTGGGTTCGTACCGATTTCCAATTTATTTGTCTTTCTATTCATGGTTGTTTTATTCATTCGAGTACTGACTAACCGTATCTTGTGTCGTAGACGGCAGAGTGTTTACCCCGGATCTCAGGGTAGTTCACGTCCGGGATCTGAACTTTGTGCTTAGATTCGAGATATTTGTTCACTGGGATAGGCAGCTCCGAGCGTCACATCTAATTCTCGGCGTGGAACCAGTGTATTCTACCTGGCAATCTTTCGGGCAAGCACTTTTGGTAGACAGCCCCCTCCTTTCATATATTGATGTTCGGCACCCAAATTTTCTTCCCCCAAAGTTTACAATAAGAAAAGCTAGGGAACTTGGTCGGCGATATACATGCTCGGACGAGCTTGCGCCTCTGCGGGACGAATCAGCGGAACAAGTGTCTCGACACCTCCGAAAGCTAGCTCATGCGCCTGTTGAGGACGAGGTTCCCGTTCAAGAAGAACCTGCCCAACCCGAACAACCCGCTGAACCCGAGGCTCTTGCTCAAGTAATCAAGCGAATAGCGGTAGGATTTATTAACTCTCCTGAAACCGAACTTGACCGTGGTGGAGACATGGTGATCCGAAGGACCCTGACTGTTGATCATTTCGTACCTAGGGCAAGGCAGAGTGTGCAGCAACCACCTTAGGCCCGAAGACAGACGCCTCCCCCTCCTCCTTTTCCTATCGGACGAACCCGAAAGAGGCAACGCGTTGTCGATCATACCTCTACCGGTCCAGGCAATGTAGTGACCGGGACTTCCTCTCAACCTTCGAGGGGTATCGTCATTCAGGAGCCACCGACTCAAGTCGGGGCGAGCGTGGCGTCCTCATCTCGAGCAGCGCAAGCATGGCAACCCACATTCCAGTTGGACAGTAAGCCCCTTCCTGCAAGTGCCAGCGTACGAGTATGGGAGAAAGGTGAAGGAGGCCGTGTTGCCCAAAGCTTGGCCCAGGGTCTTCTTTTGCCTGAAGACATCCATGCCTTTGAAGAAGGGATGGAGGAGTCCATGGGAAGAAGGCTACAATGGCACACTATTGCGGTAATATTTCATTTTTCAATTTCCTATTTAAGCTTGTATGCATTCTTTTATTGCCGCACTGATTATTTCTAATTCATTAGGCTGCTTAACTGACCCACATCCTTGATGGGCGACTGAAGGAACTTTTCGAGGACGTTGACCGGGAGAGGTCTGCTAGAAAGGCAGCTGTTAAGACAACAAAGGATAAGACAAAAGCTGTCGATGCTGCCGAGAAGTGGGCTGCTGCCGCTGAGAAGGCTAAGGCACTGGCAGAGAAGAGGTCCACGAAACTCGAGGCGAAGCAAAACGAAACTGATTTGAAGCTAGCTGAGGCAATGAGCTTGAATATCTCTCAAGCTTAGGAGCTTGCCGACCTGAGAGCGGCTTTGGAAGCTTGTGAGAATAAATGGTATAATGAAGGGTTTGCCGACGCTAAGAATTTCGTGGAACCGGTCATGAATGAGGCTCGGAAGTTGGGTTTCAGGGATGGTTGGTTGGTTGCCCTATTGGCCTCGGGGGTCCCTAAAGATTCTCCCCTTAGGGATGTCGGCCAGATACCATTCCCAAGCTCTATTTCAGCCGTGTAGAACCCTCTAATGACTATAGATGAAGAAGAGACAGCCAGCATGAGGGAGTTGGTGGAACAAATTGACGCCCATGTGGAGTTAGGTGATATGGAAGTTACTAGTGTCCCCCGTGCTGGAGAGCAACTTGGTGAGGTCATTCTTCAGTCTGTAATAGACCAGCAGCTGACCGTATCTGTCACACTAGCACAACCCGCAGACCCAACGACTTAATTACCGGGTCGGACCCTTGCCGCTTATTTTTACTTTCCCTGTTTTTAAGTGTTTCATCGTTTTGAATTAATTTGCTTATGTCACCGGGTTGTGGTGGCGGAACAATTATTTTCTTTGCCGGGTTTAACTTACGTATTGTCACCGAGTTTTGGTGGTTGAACAATTGTTTTTTTTTGCTCAATTTCATTTTTGTATGTTTACTCTGTTTGAATAAATTTTACTTGTTGAATGGTTGTTTTAGTTATACTTATGAAGTATTATCGTAAAGTTTTCACTTGCTCAGTGATCTTAATCGAACCGTGAAGCAGGTTTCCATCTTTAGGATATTTCAGTAGAGGGTTTCCACCTGCTCGATGATATTGATCGAATCGAGAAGCAGGTTTCTATCCTTAGGATATTTCAGCAGAAGGTTTCCACCTGCTCGGTGATATTGATCGAACTGAGAAGCAGGTTTCTGTCCTTAAAATATTTTAGCAGAAGGTTTCCACCTACTCGATGATATTGATTGAACCGAGAAGCAGGTTTCTGTCCTTAGGATATTTCAGCAGAAGGTTTCCACCTGCTCGGTGATATTGATTGAACCGATAAGCGGGTTTCTGTCCTTAGGATATTTCAGCAGAAGGTTTCCACCTGCTCCGTGATATTGATCAAACCGAGAAGCAGGTTTCTGTCCTTAGATTTTTTTTTATTTTTTATTAATGGTAATAGAATTAGATGCACCTGCATGGATAAACGTCAATTTCATATTAGTTGATAAAGTACATCTGCACGATTACACTAAAATTACAATCCCGTGGGCAAATGATTAGTGATAAAATTTCTTCAAGTTATGGACGTTCCACGGTCGGGGAAGCGGCCTCTCGCCTAGATCCTCTAGGTAGTACGCCTTTGCGCCTGCGACAGCAGTAACCCTATATGGCCCTTCCCAAGTAGAGGCCAGCTTTCCGGCATTCGTGTCTCGCATGTTCCCGACTGATTTTCGTAGTACCAAGTCCCCGGCATTGAACTCCCTCGTCTTTGCATCTCGGTTGTAACACCGAACGAGTTTCTGCTGATACTCGACTAGCCATATGGTAGCTGCTTCTCGGTATTCTTCCAGTAGATCTAAATGCTCCACCATCATCCCTTCGTTTTGGACGAGATTGAATCCTCCGACCCGTGCACTACATAAGTTGACCTCGACTGGTATTACGACTTCTTCCCCATATGTCAAGGAAAATGGGGTTTCTCCTGTAGATCTCTTGGGTGTTGTTCGGTATGCCCACAAAACGTTGGGCAGCTCCTCGGCCCACCTACCCTTCGCATCGTCCAATCTTTTCTTCAATCCATTTGCAATTGCTTTGTTAACAGTCTCAGCTTGCCTATTGCTTTGAGGATACGCCGGGGTAGAGTATCTGTTCTTAATGCCTAAGTTGCTGCAGAACTCACGGAAAGCATTACTGTCAAACTGCAACCCATTGTCGGATATGAGAGAGTCCGGTACCCCAAACCTGGTGACTATATTCTTCCACACGAACTTCTTAACATCCACATCCCGAATGTTGGCTAACGCTTCTGCCTCCGCCCACTTGGTGAAGTAATCGACAGCCACCAAAACGAATCTTCGATTACTCGTCGCCCGAGGAAATGGGCCGAGGATATCCAGCCCCCATTATGCGAAAGGCCAGGGACTGCTGACCGGGTTCAAATGGCCTGCCGGTTGGTGGATTAGGGGGGCATGCTTCTGACACCGCTCACACTTACGGACATATTCCGCAGCGTCCTTCTGCATTTGGGGCCACCAGAATCCTTAAGTTATTACTCGGTGCGCTAATGATCTTCCTCCCACATGACTGCCGCACACCCCATCATGCAGCTCGGCCAAGAGTTGGCTCACTCCCTCTGGGTGCAAGCATGAAAGGTATGGTCCCCCAAAGGACCTGCGATATAGCTTCCGGTCTTTTGACAACCAATACCGGCCAGCCACCCTGCAGACCTTGTTAGCTTCCCTTTCATCGCACAGGACCCAATCCTCGGCCAAGAAGTCTATGATGGGATCCATCCAACACGGTCCAAACGTTGTAATTGCTGTGACGTCAACCCCTACAGCCCCCGCCTCACTCGACATCTTAATGCTTGGTTTTGGAACAAGCTCCACCTTAATTATTCGAGGAATTTCCTTGGCTATTGATGATGCCAGCGTGGCGAGGGAGTTGGCGTGTTTGTTCCGTGCTCGGGCCACTTGGATCACCTTCACCGTACTGAAGTTGTTTATAGCTTGCTTTACCAATTCTAAGTATGCTTTCATCCAGGAGTCTCAGGCCTCAAAACTTCCCTACACCTGATTAACTACCAGCCGTGAATCTAAATAAACTTCCACATCTCGGGCACCCAAGCTTGAGACCGCCCTCAATCCGACAAGTAAAGCTTCATACTCTGCCTCGTTGTTGGAGCCTTTAAACCCTAATTTGAACGAATGCTCCAAACGTATACCTTCCGGAGTAATTATGACGATCCCAGCATCGGCTCCCATGGCGCTAGAAGCGCCGTCCACATGCACTTTCCACGGACGACACTCCATCTGACAGACCATTTCCCCTTGGTTCTTAGGAGAAAATTCCGCCACAAAATCAGCTAACACCTGCCCCTTTACTGAATTCCTCGGTTTATACCTTACATCGAAGGCCCCGAGCCGGGTTCTCCACTTGGCTATCCGTCCCGTGAAGTCTGACCTCTTCAACAACGACTGTAGGGGGTATTCGGTCAACACATACACGGTATGAGCTTGGAAATACTGAGGTAACTTCCTGGTGGCGTGCACTAATGCCAATACCAATTTCTCTAAAGGCAAATATCTGGTCTCCGCGTCGACTAAGGTCTTACTGATATAATACACGGGTTGTTGTACTCCTCGGTCCCTTAAAAGTACGGCACTTACGGCATGGTCGGACACCGAAAGGAACATAAACAGGTCCTCATCGGGCTTTGGTGCTGTCAGCATCGGTGCCTGCATTAAGTATTCCTTAAGATCCTGAAAAGCTTTTTCACACTCATCATTCCACTGAAATCCTCTCCATTTCTTTAACAGCTGGTAAAATGGGCAACAGTGATCTGAAAATTTGGAGATGAACCGGTTAAGAGTGGCTAACATCCCGGTCAACACCTGTACCTCTTTTGGGTTGCTCGGCGATTTGAGACGCTTCACGGCCCTGATCTGATCGGGATCAACTTCTATCCCCCAGCTAGTAATTAAATATCCCAAGAATTTACCAACTCCTACTCCAAAAGCACATTTCTCTGCGTTAAGGTGCAACCTATGTTGCCGTAATATCTCAAACACCCCCTGAAGATCCTCCAGATGTCGCACTTCCTGCTTGCTTTTTATTACCATGTCGTCAATATACACTTCAACCGTACGCCCAATTTTGTCCCAAAACATCCTCGTCATCATCCGTTGATATGTTGCCCCGGCATTTTTTAGCCTAAGGGACATCACGGTGTAATGATAATTAGTGTTGGGAGAGATGACGATGTCTTCTCTTGATCCTCGGCAGCTAGAGCGATCTGATGATATCCCTGAAAGGTGTCCAAGAAACTCATTCTCGAGTGCCCATAGGTGGCATCCACCAACTGATAAACTTTTGGCATAGGAAATGGGTCCTTTGGGCATGCTCGATTGAAGTCCGTGAAATCCACACAGACCCTCCATTTGCTACTATTCTTCCTGACAACCACGGTATTCGCAAGCCACTCTGGGAAGAAGATCTCCTTTATCGCCCCGGCCTCCTTCAACCTCTTAACCTCCTGCCTCAACATGTTCTTCAGCGGATCTTCTCGGCTTCTGCTTCTTCTTCTTTGGGGCAAATGAGGGGTCTACATTGAGCTTATAAACAATGAACCCAAGATTTACCTCGAGTACCTCATAAGGGCTCCAAGCGAAGACATCTATATTTTAAGTAAGAAACAACAATACCTGCACTCTATCTTCATCTCTCATACTTGTTCCAATCTGAAAGTACCTTTCAACATCTGGTAATATCTTCACCCTTGTTAACTCCTTGGCGCAGCCAGCCCCCATTCCTTCTTGGGGCTTCTGTGATTGCTATAAAAGGACCTTCTGAGGTAGGTCTTTCCGCCCAACCTGCTCTTGTTCGGACTGCGCTTTCTCCTTGTCCCCTTTTAGTTGCTCGATACGCTTTCCACGATCAGCCTGATTCTCCCACTTCTAATTAACTACGGCAATAAGGCACTGTCTTGCCACTTGTTGGTTTCCTTCTACCACAGCAATACCCTGCTCGGTGTGGAACTTAATCTTTAGATGCAGGGTAGATGGAACAGCCCCCATTGAATGGATCCACGGCCTTTCCAGGATCGCCGTATATGGAGAAAATGAAGCTACTATTATAAACGTTACTACTACCTCCTTTCCCCCCATAATCACGGTAAGTGAAATTTGCCCTTCTGGAATTACTACCTAACCGTCGAACCTGACCAAGGGCGTACTATAGTTCGCAAGGTCCCCCTTCTTCAGTCCGAGCCCCCTGAATAGGTCTGGATACATTACGTCGGCCCCGCTTCCTTGGTCTATCATTACCCTTTTTCACCAAGAAGCCACTTATCTGGGCCGTGACCACTAATGCGTCATCATGCGGTTGAATCGTCCCCCTCCAAATCGTCATCGTCAAAAGTGATGGGTTCCCGCGCAGACCTCATTTTCTTCTCATGCGGTTGTACGTCCGAGCAGCTCTCCACTGGTACTACAATCAACACTTCTTTCCTTCTTCCTATAATGAGCCTCTCTAGGGCAGCATGAATGACTTCAATTATCCCTACAGGAGGTGGAAGAGGGTTCCCCTTTTGCCGAGTATCATGCCCCACAACTCTGTCCCCTGAGTCCAGTACAAACTCTTTTAAATACCCGGCTTTAACCAATTATCCGAGGTGATCCTTCAGTACACGACACTGTTCAGTAGTATGGCCCTTGTCCCGGTGGTAGGTGCAGTACAAACTCTGATTTCTCCTAGATGGGTTTCCTCTCATCTTGTTCGGCCACCGAAAATATGACTCATACTTAATCCGGTCAATGATCCTGTGTATCGGTTCCTTGAACGTCACATTCACCTCTCCCATCTGTGTTGTCGGTTCTTGAATCGTCAAGCCCCCTTGGGGCCTGAGTGGAAAACCACTTTGCCAGGGACGATTCATCATTGGCACTTTACCCTTACTTTGCAGATGGTTATCCTCCAGTCATTTGTATTCCTCGATGCGTCTCATCAGCTGCCTCATGTCTTCGGGAGGCTTCTTAGTCAATGACTCCCGTAGTCCGGAGTCTTCGGGCAACCCCATTCTAAAAGTGCTTGCTACGACCTTCTCATTATCCCCGCCTATCTCATTGTATAGCTCCTAGTACCGGCCAACATAGCTGCGTAGGGTCTCACCTGCCCTCATTTTCATAGATAGTAGTGCATCTACCAGCTGTGGAACAGGGCTGCAAGTCACGAACCGAAAGCCAAACTCCTGGATTAGCTCGGAAAAACTACGTACAGAGCCCTTCCATAGCCCATTAAACCACCTTAAAGCGGTAGGTCCTAAACTCGAAGAAAATACCTTGCACATCAGCGCATCGTTATGAGTATGTAGAGACATCATTTGAATATAGTGGCTGACGTGCTCTACCGGGTCCATTTTCCCATCGTAAGAGTTGAACAGTGGGCGGGTAAACCTGCTCGGCATTTCAGCCTGTTCGATATCATCCAAAAACGGGGACCGAGCTGCTTTTCGCAAGGCGCGACTCATGGCATCCATGGCAGCATTACGTGGTCGCCTTTCCTCTAGGGAGACTGAATTCCTGACTGAATGATGACGCGAACGTGAGCGATCTCGGCGTTGCCCTGACTCTCGGGAAAGTGACCGGTTCCGATGCTGTCGGGATCCCCGGGAATGCGAACGGTCTCGGTGACGACGAGATCCTCGGGAATGTGAACGACTTCGTCGCTGACGAGAACCGGATTGATTGGACCCCGCTCCGTATCTATTTCCCCCATTGTCAGCTCTCCCTTCTTGGTCATCCTCGTCCCTTCTTCGACGCCTGCCCCTCGCTTCCAGCTCCAAGTCTCTGATTAGTCTACGTAGCCGCTCAAGCTCTTCATCCCTCTCCTCCCTCTGCTTATGTCCCGTGGCACCGGAGACTGTCCATTGGGTCTGGTATGATCCCTCTCCCATGCCGGACAGTTCTTCTTGTTGACCGTGCTCCCTATTTTCTTGCTCCTTTTGCCTGCGCTCTCGCCAGCTAGATCCTCGAGAAGATCCTACGGATCCACTTTCTGCGTGACTCCCCGAACGCCTTTCGGACATTTTTCCTGAGCTTGAGTCCCTTTAGAACCACAGCGTTGTAGGAGATTCCCACAAATGACACCAATTGTACGCACCTAAAAATGAAACTAGTAGGCCAGACCTCACTTGGGTTCACAACTTACTTGTATAGTGGGCTTGGATTTCCTACTTTGAGTCGTTCTCCATATAGAGACTCAATGAGATCACTTTTCTCTCTCTGTGTTGCTTCTCTTTTCTCTCTTCTCTCTCTATTTCCTCTCCCAAAATTCCAACCCCTTTCCTTACTTCAACTTCTCCTATTTATAGCCAATTATTAGTGGGAGGATTATGATTACTTTCAAAACTAGTGCAATGAGAGGTCCAATGTCGTTAATTGTAAGTGGACGTTTAGATGAGAGTGGCTTTGGAAATGGTTCCCACTTCAGCAAATATGCTCGGCGGCGATACCCCCTAAGGCACTGCCGGGTGCACAAAGTATGGTGTGACTGAACAATCACAACCTTACTCCGGGCCGACTAACTGACCAAGAATCTCGTTTTAAGGTAAGGTACGAGCTAGCATCGGCTGCTTGCTCTTCAGGCTTTCGAACAATACTCAGCTTGGGCTTATAGCTTTTGTGGGTTCGGGCTGGGATCCTGGGCAGAGCAGAGGTTGGGCCCCTGGGCCATATTATTGATCCATAGTTCAAGGCCCAAATGGGCTAGGATATTACGAAACCGTACAGATCTAATAGAAATCTACGGTGTAAAAATTGTGTAACTCTTGTCAAGTTACACCAGGTGTAACTTGAACTCACATTTTATATATATATATATATGAGCAAAACTTAGGTACAGTACTTAGTACTTAGGTGCTATTCCTTAGGATCCCCATTTAAGATTTTGCCATGTGTATTTTTTCTCATGGGATGGAAATCTATTTTTTAGTTAAGTAGCCATATGGCTAAATCTTAATAGGGGAATCTAAGGAACAACACCTAAGGTACTGTACCTAAGTTTTGTCCTATATATAGAATCATTCCTATACAAGTGAGACATTTTTTACAAATCTAACCAAAGAAATAAAAGAGTCATATTGATGAAGAAAAGCAATGAGGCAGATTCCAAATTCCAGTGAGTCATTAAGAGAGAGAGCTTTAAATTTTACTGATGAAGATGAGTTCAAGAAGTAAAAAGTAGTCGTTCTATGAGTGATGAAAATCTGGAGATTTCCAACGCATGAAGAAGAGAGAGAGAAAAACAATTGTTTTTTGTTATATCAACTGACTATGTGTAGGTCCCACTATTTTCACAATATTACAAATGTGCCATTCAGAACTGTTATTTAAATGTTGAATACACTTCTTTAATGGTTCTCTAAATACATGTTTTAAGGCACCTATACTAAGTACTATTATCTAAATGCCCATGAAATAGTATCCTTAGCAAACAACTCACTCCAAAGTGGGACCCACAGTTTTGAGCATTTAAATCATAGAAAACACTCTTCAAAAGCCCTTACCAAACGGGCCCTGAGAATCATTGTTGTCTCCATGAGCTTTTGCTCTAAAGTTTTAGCTATATGGGTAAAACGTGATTGACTTTGTTTTGAGCCGAATGGAGAGTTTTATAGCAGCCTTTAGGTGTCCTTAATGATTGGGTTTTAGGCTAAAAGGTGAGGCTATGGACCTTCAAGGTGCTAAATTGATCTTTGGCTTCTGATTTGCTTTAATTAGGTAAACGAGTTAGCTTGCTTTATGCATAATCTAGGAAAGATTTGACTAAGCCCCCATTGGCTCCTCCTTTTTAGCTGTTTTAGACTCTTAATTGGGACGCTCACTTAAAGTGGGGGCTAGCAGCTGTAGTTGGCCAATGAGAGCTAACTATGTGTTTAGAGACAAAAATGGGTTAAGGCAAAAACTTTGGGCCACAAACAGCAAGAGTATAAGACCTTTTTTGGGGTGAAAATTTTGGGTACAAGACCTCCTCCATGAGCTTGGGGTGCTACCTACGTCCCTTGCTTACTTGATAGCACACTTAGGTTGGGCTATGCAAAAGGTCTGAAAGGAACCAACCCATTCCCTCCAAATCACACTCCCTCAATTTCCCCAATATATTCACATAAGCTTGAGCCATGCTTAAAATATATATATATTTATATATATATATATAAAATACAATACGTGAATCGGGCTTGAAAAAAATGTGTCATGAAAATAGGTATCAACAACTAGTAAACTTTGACTTTCACCTTTGAATTTATGTATTATTATTATTTCATCTCTCTCTCATAAATAAGTAAGCAACAAGTTTTACTGAGAAACAAAAATAACCTTAATTTCGTTTCTCTAATCTCTTATTTGTATTAAAAGAAAACAAAAAGAATATGCTCTTCGTTTTTTTTTTATTTTTTATATTTCGTTATATTTGTATGTGAAAGAAAATATGAGTCATATTAGATTGATTCAACCTATCAAAGACTGGATAAAGATCATAAATATTTTAGCCCAATTTTTACCCAATCAAGTTGAATTCGCTTGATTTGACCTATTTGTCATGGTTACATGTGAAAATTTGTTAGTTTCGAAACAAATACTAGCCCATATGGGTATGAATCAAGTGCACTCAAGGAAATCAACCCATAACATACAGACACCCCCACCCCCCAAAATTTTTTTAAGAAATAAAAATTAGTTAAATTACAAATTGCACCCTTAAACTTAATTTGTTCAAAATTTAATTAAGTCTTATAACTTCTAGTTTACTCATACTCTATTCGTTTTTCAATGTAGTCCTTGCATCCACTTCAATTAGAGAGATTTTAGTTGTGTCCCAAAACGACGTAATTTTAGTTTTTTTTTTTTTTTTAATAAAAAATTTACAAAACAACATCATTTTTAGGATACCTATCTGCACAATGTGATGGAATTAGACAAATAACTACATTGAATAAAAGTAAAACTCATAGAACTGAAACGAATAAATCTAAAGTTACAAGACTTTATTGAATTTCGAGTAAAGTTAGAAAATCAATTTATATTTTTTTTTTTTTTTGAGAAATAATTACAACATACTGCTAACCTTGTAACTCGAACCCTTTTTCCCTAGATCCCAAGCACTTTGTACATGGGGATGTGCTAATTAAGATACAAGGCCTTTGGCAAATCAATTTATAATTGAGTAATACTATATCTATAATATTTTTACAATAACAAAGCTTACATGACAATTTGTTATTAATTATCATCTAGGCTTACCACCAACGTTACTTTTTGTTATTTGTCATCTAAAATTTGTTGTGAAATTATTTTATCTTTGCTTTATTTTTTATTTTTTGATAAAATGTCTCTACCTTTATTATTTATTAATTTAGCCTAAAAAATAGTACTGTTTAGAAAGGTGGGCGTTTTTGAAATTTCGGCCTCCCCTAAAATAAAATGCCCGGATGCCTCTTCTCGGGCCAATTGCGTTTTGCTTCGATGGTCCGACTTCTCTCTCTCTCCGACGCTCATCGGTGACACGGGTAAGTCAGTTTCTCTTTCTCTCACTCCTTCAATCATTTCTTTTCATGTTCTGCTTTTCAATTCTTGATAAGTAGGTGGGGCCGGAGTTTCATGTTTTTGCTGTGGATTTCCATTTAATCTTAGTTTGAAATTGTTACTGTTCGGTTCCCTACGAAAAACTAACTAAAAGTTTGTGTCTTTAACTCTTCCCACTCAAAATACTAATGACCCACTTTGTGTTTTAGAGAAAATCTTACTTATTTCACTTTGTCAAAGCTGAATGTGCGACAAAGTTTCCAACTTTCGTTGCAAACGACTCAATTATCTTGATTGTAAACAACTCTGATTGTGCGTTATGTATCTTGAAAATGCTACTGTTATCGGTAGGATTGAGTTTGGGCTTCAATGGCTCAATTTGATTGTGACTATGCTGTATTATGTTTATGTGGATGCTGAGAGCCTTGATTAATTTGTTTTGAATTGAGATTGAGATGATGTTTGTCTATCTCTTTATATAATAATGAGTTAGATGAAGTTATTTTCTCTTTTGATTCCTTTTATCTAAAGCTGTCAACCCGAAATGATATACCCATATTGACTAGTATTGAAATATTAATATTTAGTTAACCTTACCAAACTAAAACAGCTTCCAGAATGGTATTCACAAGAATGAATTATCGTATTGGCCGCTAAACCAGTACAAAAACTTTCCCATGAAACGTATCGGATAAAATACTGGCCTGTATGGCTGTATGCCAGCATTTCTGGGGTCATTCACGTGTTTCGGTAGTGATATTTTGGACAGTACACAAACAAAAAGGGAAAAATAGGGGTTATAAAATATGCATGCTATTAGGCCTAATGTATTGTGCTAATGCATCGGGGCTAATATATTGGGTTTATAAAATATGTGGATTTAAATTTCTCCAAAAAGGCACTGCTCGCAGCTCGAAAGGTTCAGAAACTCCCCTCAGTTCACTGATTGATTTCCACCCCTCCCCCTCTCCCTCCCTCTCCCTAAACAGATTTTCTTCAATATCTCCACTCTGCCTCATAAGTACTTCAATGGCAATCACTAGTTTCTCTCATAAAATATTTTTGGTTCTGCTCTGGTTGTGTTGCTTTTCCTGTGTCTGTATCTTGTTCTGTGTTTGGTGATGATAGCTTTAACAAGGAAGTGTGAAATTTCACACAAGTATATTGAAGTTTCTTGCAGCTCCCAATGAATTCTTATTACTTATCAAAAGCAAGTTTCTGTGCTACCAATTTGTGCCATTTTTTTTTTTCTATTCTCTATTTGCTTGATGGGAAAATAGAGGAAAACAAAGTGGAGACTGAAATTTAACTCTTTTTTTATTATTATTTTTCTATGTCCTAAGTTAGTTTTGTTCAATGGACAGTGGAAAAGTTGACTCAAGTGCAGTGGATTGAGTTTTGGTTATTTGATCCTAAAATGGAACATTCACATTGAATTTTTGAATTCCTTCTAAGCCTTTTTAAGCTACCAAGCAGGCTTCTATAGTTTCTGCTTTGTTTTATGTATCACAACCATTCTAGATGTCATGTAAACTGCAACTACTCTGCTATTTCTTTGTTTCTTAAGTGCTTCCAAGTCCAGCATTTGTTTTCTGGTTGAGAATTGTGGAGATTGAATTTTTCTCTGTCTTATCCCTGGTTTTGTTGGTTTTTCTAGAGCTTCCATTAGTTAGGTTATGTTTGGTAACTAATTTTATCCTTAATTTTCTTTTTTTAAAACAGTTTTACGTTTTCTAAGCCAAAAAACTTGTTTGGTAACTGGAAACAAACAAAAGACGAAAACTGTTTTGAAATTCCAAATTATAAAGGAAATTGAAAACAGCTCTTTAGCTATCTTTCATTTTTTGGTTTTAAATGCCAGAGAAAACACGGAAAAAACAATGCATACAAACCACTTTAATTTTTTTTTTTTTTTTGATGACATAGGAGAACTTCACTCAAATTAGTTGCACGTTGCAGAGCATACTGTACAACAATCCTTACTGTTAATCAAACTCCTACGAGCAACTGACCCCACCTACCAGAACCAGTTAACGGGTAATCCAGAGGCTTTTCACCCCTGACGGGCTAAGCAGTTTATCCTCATGCCTAGGAGGCATACAAACCACTTTAATGAACCTGCACTCTAGTTCAAACCTACATAATAACAAAACACAGTTTTCTTTTTCACTTCAATCTCACTCTCTCTCTCTCTCGCACCCAAATGAACCCCTTTTTCTCTCCTTCCTTAGCACGTCACACAGAGAGAAAATTGAAGAGAGATCAACGAGTCTGAGATGAGGTGTTGGAGCGTCAAAATTTGATTTGTTCAAGGTGGGAGATTCTTCAGATATTTGTTCAAATGGTGGGGACGACGGCGATTCTTACTTTAAGATCTTATTCAAAACAAGAAGCAACAGTTTTAACCTTTTCCAACAATGAGACAATACAGGCTGTAATAATGACAAAAGCAAGCAAGGGGAGAGAGAGGTGGACAATGGGAAATGGCTGGGGTAGTAATTATGCAGGACCAAGCACCGTCTGTCCAAAACACTGCTCAAGGAGTCGTGATCTATTCTATTCTTTATTCAAGCACTTACAAAAAGAAACAATTTTTTTTCCTAACAATAATTACCAAAGAAGTTTTCTATTTCTTGTCTTTGAATTTGTTTTGGACTTTTCAAAGCACAAGAAAGCAGCTTTTTGTTGTTATTCTTAAAAGCAAGTTTTTGAAAATAGAAAACAACACTTTCCAAACACAGCCTTAGGTTTTGATGGAGCCTTTTAGCCTCCTTTGAAAATTGTTATATTTAAAATGTTTGTCTTTTTAAAAGTGATATTTACTTCTCAAAGAAATGTATAGTTGGTTGCAAGAATGCCAAGAATGGAACATTCGCTAGACCAAAATTTAATACCTTAATCCTCGGAATTTAATATCTTTTTTAGGAAGACTCTTCAACCTATTATCTATTTATTGCTTGAAACATGAATGAGAGGACTGCACATGTTTACTCTTTATGAAGTGGATTTAGTGATGGGTCTATAAGGTCAAACTGTTGTTACTTGTTAGATGCATAATACCTGGTTTCTGTGATTAGTAACTTATAAAATTCTTTGATGCACCCCATTGGTCATTTATTTCTAGCATTGCATAATAATAAATGGGTAGTTGAAGTCAATTTATTGCTTGGAAACCACTAAGAAAAGAAATGATTGAAGCTGGGAATGGGCAAAGTGTTTATAATTGTTTCAAACATAAGCAAAATGAAGATCCGAATCCGATGTTTTTCTCTTTAGTGCAAATAGACCAAGATAATATAATGGAAAATCTCTTTTGGAGGGATGGTAAATCAAAATGCTCCACAACACCTTGCTGGACTCTACAGTAATCATGATTTATTTGAAAGATTCAACATATGCTTTTGCGCTTTTGTTTTGTTCCATAAAATTGTGTCATTATTTTGTTCTTATTTTTATCTATGCAGGACTCTACCATATCAAACTTAGAGAGAATACAGCCACGGAAGGATGCTTCAAGATTTTGAAGTATATTGAATAGTTTTGGATGGTTTTATCGGACAGTTTATTTGTAGAAGCTTTTTAGACAGTTGTACATTTTGGGTATTTGTTGTTTTGCAACCCATTTGCTGATGTGGTCATTTTGTACACGTGTCGATCAACCGTTGGTGTATAGAACCAAATAAGGAAGCTGATGTGGTAAGCCTGCTGCAAGAGATACTTTCTCCTACCCAAGTACCAATACTAATATTATTTTGCAGTGGAAACTGGAAAACGCTAAGCTCAGATTCGATGGCATGTAACCCCTCAAACTGCCAATCAAATTGCTACGGAAACGAAGAAAAAGCAGAGGTAGTAGTAGGAGAAGAATATGTCTCAGCCAATCAGAATCAGAATCTGTGTATAAAATGCAAGACCAAGGAGCCCATTGGTGGCGATGAGGGGCGGATGTTCTGCATCGAATGCTTTCGAAGCAACTTATATGGAAAGTTCAGGCTGGCTGTCACCTCCCATGCCATGATTACTCCTACCGATAATGTCCTTGTTGCCTTCTCTGGCGGCCCTTCCTCCAGGTCTCCCTCTCCCTCTTTTCAGAACTCTAAATTGATGGTTCATTTGGATGCAATTATTTCAAGAGAATGATTTGGATTCTAGTTTTTGGTTTCAATAACTTCTGATAAAGTTGAAAAAAGGGCAAATTTTCTCTATTGATAAAATTCATTGGGTATATTTAAGCTTTATTAATATGTGGATTACAAATGATTAGGTGTATTGGTGTTATTTCAGATCCATAACATACATGTTAAGTGTTTTTGTTGGAGCAAAATCTAATTCATACCAAGCACCAAACATTCAAATCCCTTGATTTAAAAAAATAAATAAATTAAATCTTCAAATCCAAATGCAACCTTATGTAAATATGTTTTTATTTTATTTTATTTTATTTCAGGGTGGCTTTACAGTTTGTACATGAGTTGCAACACAAGTCCCTGAAGAACTTTGATGCAAGTAGAGATAGGTCGTTACCAGTGTTTGGTGTTGGAGTTGCTTTTATTGACGAAACAACCATTTCTCCACTTCCTTCTCACAATGTCGACAGAGCAATTCAAGACATCAGATTGATTGTGTCCAATCTAGCCCCGCCAAAAAAACAGTTGCATGTGGTTCCCATCGAAAACATCTATTCTGGTGATGGGACGAACAGATTGAAGAATTTGCTAGATGCTGTTAGTGATACCACTGGAAAAGAAGATCTTTTGCTACATTTACGGATGTTGTCCTTGCAAAAGGTTCATTCTAGATACTTATAAAAAAAAAAAAGTTCATTATAGACATTTCAATTTCAATACAAAGCATTTCTCCCCCCCCAAAAAAAAAAAAAAAAAAAAAAAAAATCAATATAAAGCATATAAGAAAGGTAAGAAAAATTGACTCATCGCATAATTTTTTGTTTGTTTTGCAGGTTGCCTCTGAAAGTGGATACAACAAGATTGTACTAGGATTGTGCACCTCGAGGATTGCTTGCCATGTGATTTCGGCCACAGTAAAGGTTTGCTTTTATATACTCTTCAATGTGTCATAATCCCATATGGAGGCCAATTGATCACCTGTTTAACTTGGGGAACATGCATTCTTTTCACACAGTGGGTATATTACTACTGCAATTTAGCGTCATGTCCATTTGTGGGATGCAATTTTATGTTTCTCTCAGACATGGATTCCTAATATCCCATTGAAATTATTTCCAGAATTTCGTATTGTCTAAAGTTGCTGTGGTGACCGACACCCTGTCAATCATCTTCAATTAAACATTTAGCAAAGAAAAACTCACCTTAAGAAGTGATGTATATACGATACCTACTTTCCTAGAAAACAATATAATGCATCGTTTGACAACTTTTCAACTTGCTTATCAATCTGTCTGACCTTTATCAGGAATGCTGCATCATTATATTTTAATTTCATCCATTTTCTCTTAATCTGCTTTCTTTTCGCATCAAATATGGCATGAAAAAATAAGGCAGAATTTTTAGTAAGCACCAATTAAAATTTCAGCTCATTGAAAAATACTGGTCAATGTTGGTTGGCACCTTGTGCTGTTATAAATTTATAGTTACTTTTTACCCCCCTTAACAGGGCCAAGGATATTCTTTGCCGGCAGATATACAATATGTTGATTCAAGGTGGGAGATACCAATAGTGCTTCCGCTCCGTGACTGTCTTGTGCAAGAGCTGAACATGCTTTGCCACCTTGATGGGTTTGTAATTCATGCTTTTGTCCATTCATCTTATAATCTTTTGTTCTATTACATGTAAAGAGCCATGTAGATCAAGTAGCACCTCCCAGTGTTTCCAATGAAGACATTAGGGTTCAAATCCCCCCACCTCCAACTCTTGAATTATCAAAAAAAAAAAAAAAACTTTTGTTTACATGACTATTAATAAAACTCTGTTATAACTGAGTCATATTTATTTCTTTTTCACCTATTTTTTTGTATACATTTTATTTAATACACACGCCCACGTACATCAAATAGGACTATGAATAAACCTGGTCTTTTACTAATTGATGATGATTCTCATCTCATCTTGACAGGACAGTTTAAAGACAGTGGAGTTGCTTAAAGGTCCTTGCTCTGGCATCAATGGCTTGGTATCGTCATTTGTAAGGATATTGCAGGTAGACACATGGGATTGCATGTCTTCTATTTCTTTTATGGTGGTCTCAAATAATTTTTAGAGTGTCTTTAGGGGAAACTCATTGGAAGATTAACTTCTTTTGACTGGTTGAAAAGTATGATTCTTGCGGTGTTCATCACAGCTGAGAGGATTTATGGCTCTGGAAAGGCTACCCCACTGTAAAGTCCAATATTGCCTCTGGACCAATAAAAAGAGTATATGATTTGTTCCAATGCATCTGTAGATGTGATTGTAAAAGTAGTTATTGAAATGTTGGTTTTAGAGATCAGAATAGATTAACTTACTGAAGCTACTTGTATATAAATTTTACACCTTAAAAGAGAATGCCTTTTTGAGCTTGTTAGAAATATTCACTCCAGCTTTCTATGAATCTTTTATGAATCTTTTTTATGAATCTTGATCAGCAAATTTTTTATGAATCTTTTTTGTCCAGGAAGAAAATCCATCCCGAGAGTGCACAATTGTCAGAACAGCTGGAAAACTTACTCCATTTCATTTCAACAGGATTCCGGAGAGCAATGACTCTGTCATCCCTTTGGCAACCCGAAGGCGTCAAAAGAGATATAATCTAAAGCCTAATGAGTCAATATCCTCAGAGTCATTCTGTCCTATCTGCAACAGCCCACTTAACAAATCTGACATGCTAAGATTGAGCAATCTTGGGAGTTGCCAAACAAGTTCTGATAGTTTTGGTGCTGCCTGCTGTTCAAGTTGCCGCTTTCAGATACTTCCAAAGGATCCCTCATCAATGGATCACTTCTATTCACTTTTACCCCAGCCATTGGTTGCCCGAGCAAAGCATAGTAGCTACGATAATCTTAGTTTGCTTAGGTGAGAGTTTTCATTTACTATCAGCACTAACTCTTAGATTTATTTGGGGATTACACGTGGTTGGAACTTCTATAAACACATTGATCTCACATTGGGCATAATAGTATAGCTGATATATATGTGTGTAAATAGATAGATACATACATAGATGTCAATTGGCAAATAAAAGAATAATGTTGGATGCTAGATGACTTGGAGCAGATTTTGTACCTGCTAAAACAAAGGGTAGAAGAAAATATGTTGGAGCTCATTGTATCATCCTTTTTGATAGCAAACTTGAAGATGTGGAAGGGAAGTTCCAAATTAGGATTTATCATAATCATTAGATAATGATTTATGGAGATGGCATTTTTGAATGGAGGCAATCTAATTGTTGATCTGCTACATAATGGGGA
>JARYZH020000812.1:0-64838 GCA_030021035.2 Notholithocarpus densiflorus
TGTCTGGTTGGTTGTATTTCACAGCATTGTATCAAAAAAAAAAAAAAAAAAATTTTGAGTGGAATTGTGGTGTGCATTTGTATTAGAACCCCTTTCACTCTCCCCTGTGTGTGTGTTTGTTTCTCAAAAAAAAAAAAAATTGGTTCAAGTTTGATAAAAGTTGAACAAATAATAAAATTAGTTCAACTTTGAACTGTTTTTATTTTATATTTAGTGCATTTAGACTTTAGTTGGAACCAATTTTAGTGGGAACTAATATTATGCCCGTGCAATGCTTGTAAACAAAAGAAAATTTTTCTTATAAAAAAAATAAAAAATATATTGAAATTGAATAATATATAGATAGTAAAAAAACAATTTTTTTTTAAGTCACATGATAGATGCACATAGTGTAAGTCTAAGTTTTGATAAAAAACTTATAAAAAAAAAACTAAATATTATAATAGATTATAAAAATATAATATAAATAATGAAAAAAAACTTTTAAATATATTGAAACCATTGATAAATGAATTTTTTTTATAAGGTTTGATAAATGAGTTTTAATCAAAGTAGTATTTTCAATTTCTTAATAAAAATTTTGGCAATAGTTTTTTTTTTTTGAGAAAGAAGACATCCATATATTTAATTAAGGGCGGCTAAATCAGCCTGAACAAAAGGTAAGGTGTGGGTTAGAACATCCTCCATCCACATAGTACACTATGACGTGGTCATAGCTAGCCTAGCTAAACAATAAGCAGCTTTATTGCCATCTCTCCTAGTATGAGAGTAGGACAATTCTGAAAACAAAGCAACATCATTGATCAAAAGACCAAAAGAGTATAAACCATTGTCCAATTTCCTTTAAGCCTTCACAATAACCTCGGAATCTCCCTCCACAATTGCACTGCGAATACCAATCTCGCTGCCAAACTCCAAGTCTCTACAGGGTGTCAATGCTTCGACTTCCACAGCTTGGTACGCTTGCCCCAGTTGTTGCACTAATGAAGCTATAATCGTGCCATCGTGGCTTGTCACGAATCACGAAACCAAGCCGAGCTTGTCACGAATCACCACTTTTATACTTGATTTATTTTCTTCAGCAAAAATCGTGCCATCATAATTTATTTTGTAAGTATTCGTGGGGGCGCTGTCCATCGAGGGTTTGGTTGTGGTTTGCTTGGGCTTGGCCGTGGGTTGGCCGCCTTAATCTCCTCCCAGAGTTCTTTGGCAGCTTGTTTCAATTCATTCGTGTGGCAGCAAGTTTGATGAAGGCGAGTCTAGTTTCTTTGAGTCCATATCGACCAAACTTGGACAGCAAAGAGCTCCGGTGACTTCCCATTTTCCATGATCCAACAGACAAGTCTGTGAAATTTGCAAAATATTCTCTTGATCAAAAACCCCATAGGTCCCCCTCACTCCAGACTTCATCCAAACCCGAGCAACCCCATAGAGCATGCAATGAATCCTCCATGTTAGATGAGCATCGTTCACATGTTGGATTGTCAATAATGGTTCTTCGGGTAAGGTTCATTTTTGTTGGAAGGGAGTTTCTGCATGCTCGCCAAACCAGATTTTTGTATTTGTTAGGAATTTCCAAAGACCAAATGCCTTTCCAAAGTTTCTTATCCCAATCCGGTTGTGCATCCTCATCAGTATTAGCATCCAACTCTTTTAAAAATCGATAACCCGATTTGCAATTATAGTGCCCATTAGCAGAGAAAGGCCAAAATAGAGAGTCCTCAATAGCAATTCGGGCTATTGGAATTTTTTTGACAAGCTCGGCTTCACCAGGAATAAAAATCCCATCTACCATTTCAGCATTCCATTGTCTTGAGTTCTCATCAATTAAGCAATCGACTGTTGCACCCTCCATGGACCCAGTGATTGGGGCAGCAACTAAGGTTGAGTGCTTAATGGGGAGCCAATGGTGCTACCAAATTTTGATGTTCTTCCCATTGCCAACCCGAAATCTATAGCCCCTTTTTATGACCTCCCTACCTTGAAGAATACTTTTCCAAGCATATGACCCGGATGCCGACTCCTTTGCTTCCATAAACGAACAATGAGGGAAAAATCTGGCCTTGAATATCCTATAAAAAAGAGTATCCGTTTTGTGAATAAGTCGCCAAGTTGCTTGTTTGGCAAGAAGAGAATCATTGAACAAAGCAAGATCCCTAAATCCCATTCCCCTAGCTAGGCAATTCAAGAAGTTCATGAAGAATGCCAATGCGAAAGGATTCGACAAGGACCATAAGCAATCAAGTTCCTCTTAATTCAAGAGTTAAGATAGAGGAAATAAGGATGCTAAAGACAGTGGTCAGTACAATATTCCATCCGAACCAAAATGTTTTGGATGTCAAGGTTTTGGACACATGAAACAAGAATGTCCAACTTATCTCAAGATGATTGGGAAAAGTAAGGCTCTTGTTGCTACCTTGAGTGACACCAAACCTGACACTGAGTCAGATGATAGTGAGGATGAGGGAATCTTGAATGCCTTCACTGCTACAGTTGATCCTACTGAGGGGACTACAAAAATAGTGGATGAAGAAGAGGATTTGGTGGACTTAAAGTTTGAGAAAATGGATGATGAAGATGACATCCATATAGCCTATGCAAAATTATATAAGATCTTAGAAAAGCACGAGAATTGTATAGGTTAGCCACCAAGAAGCTTAGTGATGTGGAGCTAGATCGAGAGGAGCTCTCTACAAAGGTTGATGAAACAAATCAAACCATTGGAGCACTGCAGTTTGAGAACAATTTCCTAACTGAAAGGACTAAGAAGCTTGAAGCAGAATTGTTCCAAGTTCGAGCTCAATTGGAGAGGACTTCTAGTGCAAAGCTCAATGAGATGTAGAGTTCCCAGAAAAGTGCTTTTGATAGAACCGGTTTGGGGTATGATTTCTCTTCCCATAATATTGCCTCTTCTAGTGCTACTGTGTTTGTCTCACCTGCTAATAATGTTAATTCTGAGAACAATAAATTCAAAACTGATATAGCTAGTGAGAATGTAGACAAAGGCAAATTTATTTTAGGTGCACCTCCTAAACTTGAAAAGAAATAGACTAGAAACCCTAGGACTAAGAAGGTTAATAACAAAAATCTCAACCGAAGAAGCCGCATCTCAGTCATCATTGTGGAGTTTCAGGACATACTCGTCCAAATTGCTACAAATGGGTAGCCACTCAACAAAGCAACAGTATGGTCTCGTACGGAAACCAAAATCAGTTTCCATCCTCTTTTGCTCCTCTTGGAGATCTTCTTAAGGCCCTCATGTTCCTTTCGAACTTGAACGGTTTCAATTCTTCCCCCTCTCCGCCGAATCAAAGGTTCATGCAAAGGAAAGGTTTTTCCAAGATGTGGAAGGAAAAAGGCTCAAAGTGATTTAGTCACTTTTTATCTCTCCCTCTTTTATGTTCATTGCATTACTTGTGTGTTTTGCTATCTTCTTTTTGAGTCAGTTTAATTTTATACTTTGCATTATTTAACATGTTTTTGTTTGTTTGTTTTCAGTTTTGCTTTATTTTGTTTTTTATAAAAAAAAAAATTGAAAAATCAGAAAAATACAAAAATAGTGTGTTTTGTGTACATTGGTACTTGTGTACCTTGGATGGCCATTAAAACAAAGTTTTTCTAAACTTTGTATCTTTTGTAACTTAGATGAGCATTTTAATGCACAACTAAGCAAGTCAGCTTTGTGACTCGTGTTTGTGATGAGTACGATTAAGTAATCTCTTATGCTTAACATTCATATCATTCTTTTTTACGGGAAGGACTAAAAAATCCTAAGAGAAAGGCATAAATAACCATCTCACCACTAAAGCCCGCCAATCATGAATAACATCTGTGTGCTTCGGCATAGCAAAATTTTGATGTTTTTTGCTTAACAAAATTGGGTATTTCTTTTCTCTCTCTTATATGCCCATGCATGATATGTTTAGAAAAAAATATGCGAAGAAAATCGAAAGCAAAAAGAATCAAAGTGCTTTTAAATATGGTTGCAAACGTGTTTTTAGGAGATGTGAGAGTTATAAGATGTACCTCGAAGGTGATAATCCCCATCAAGCAGTTATGATTGTGTGAGAGTGAAATTGATTTTCTCATATCTCAAATCATCATAACATGAGACACTTATGCACTTTTGCTATGTTTTCACACACAACATGCAAATTCTTTGCTACTTTTGATACATGTGCAGGTACAATGTGATTTGGTCATCACAAGGGATACATGTGTTTATGTATGCTCACTAAACTGTCTTAACTTTTTTTGAAATATAAAATTGGTTAGACTTGTTTTGTGTGTGTGTGTGTGTGTTTTGGATCATGAATGCTTTGAATTTTCTTGTTGAGAGATGTTTTTAAAAGCTTAACATGTTGATTGGATCTATGGTTGAGTAGCTTGCTTGCTTGCATTCATCTCTATACTTTTTTCCTCTCTTTGAAAACTGCTTTTTATCAAGCTCGATAGCTTCTCGACAACTTCCTATCTATCGAGCCTCTTAGACTTCTTTTCTCGACAGATCTTATCGCATATTCAATCCATCGAGCTATCTAGAATTTGTCTCGATAGCTTCTCGACAGATTCTCGATACATCGAGAAAGTTTTTGTCTGGCCGATAGATTCTCGACAAAATCTCGATCCATCGAGGTGATTTTGCATTCGACAGATTCTCGACAGCACCTCAACAGATTCATATCTGTCGTGATTAAGTGCTCGACAGATCCTCGATCCATCGAGCTGCGATTTCTATATATGTTGAGCGCGAAATCAGACTTCATTTTCTTTTCTCTCTCTCGACAGAAAAGCTTTTCGTTGAACCCATGATGCAATTTATTTTAGCACGTCACATGTTCATTCATTTTTTTTCATGCATACGTACCCTTTCATTTCTATTTATCAGTTTTGGGTTGTGACATGGTTTCTGTTTCTTTCCCTCTCTCTCTCTCTCTCTCTCTCTCTCTCTCTCTCGGATAGACTGCGCATGGCACCCAAGCGCAAATCCACTCCGTCTTGGAACCCTCTTTGTTCCAGGACATCTTCTTCTGATTCTACTCCTACTCACATTCGGTTCTATGATGAGAAGGCCCATTAGGACTTCTTGGAGAACTTTTCTAGACGTGGCGTTCATCCAGAACGTCATGTGATTCTATCGGATTTTTTCGATACTGCTCTACCCGATGTCATTCACACTCGGGGATGGGAAT
This sequence comes from Notholithocarpus densiflorus, assembly GCA_030021035.2. NCBI lineage: Eukaryota > Viridiplantae > Streptophyta > Magnoliopsida > Fagales > Fagaceae > Notholithocarpus > Notholithocarpus densiflorus. The sequence continues at coordinate 5,193 of JARYZH020000812.1, forward strand.
CTCTTTGTGAGATACCGTTGAGTTGTCCTATCGTGATCATACAAGAGTTTTACTCTAATATGCACGGTATCGATACCTTTGTGCCTCGGTTTGCTAAGCATATTAGAGGTACACGTATCGTAGTCACTTCGGAGCTTGTTTCTAAGATACTACACGTTCCGCGGGTATCGCATCCTAATTACCCCGCTTGTCCACGTCTGAGGACTGTGTCCAAGGATGAGCTTTTGTCTCTCTTCTGTGAGACACCTTCCACATGGGGTGAGCGCTAAAAGACCTCATGCTTGGGCTTTGCAAAAGGTCTGAGATTCCTAAACATGGTGATGACATTTGTTCTCCATCCCTTGTCTCACTATAACTCCATTACAGAGCCTCGTGCTCGGTTTTTGCTATCCCTCTTAGAGGACCTCTCTATAGACTTCCCCTTTCACTTCATTCTTTCTTTTATAGATGTCTATAAGGATACGGCGACTCATGATAAGCTCATTTTCCCTTCAGCTATCACGCAAATCATTCGCCATCTTTCTATCCCTATTCCTGTTTCCCCTCATCTTTTTCCAGTCATGGGTGCCATTAGCGCGGCGTCTGTTTGACGGAGTGAGGCCCAACTTTGACCGAAGTGGCCACGAATGGAGATGACTGTTCCTCCAGCCCCTTTTGTTCCTCCCACCTCCGCTCCTTCTTCTTCGGGTGGTGGTGTGACTCTCGAGGCCATCATGGTGCAGCTTAAGCGCATGGATGCTCGCCTTGACACTCTCAGTGATGAGTTGTGTCAAGTGAACACTCGTGTTAGTCGTATTGCACGACGACAGGCTCAACTTGGTGGCTTTGTCACTTTACCATCTCCTTCTCCAGAGGCTTCCCAGGATGATGCTGATGATGGTATTGGCGATGACGATGAGGATGAGGAAGCTAGCTCTTCTAGTGATGATGAGATGACGACCTCTCAATGACTTATCCTTTGTCATTTGTGAAAAAAATGGGGAGTAGTTTTGGGATGATGAGAGTAGTCAAGTATTTAGGGAGAGAGTTAGCATAGGACATTCTTTTGATAGGGGGAGTGTTTATATTTTTGAGGGATGTAGTGAGGATTATATGTACTTTTCTTTTCTTTATCTTAGTTACATTATCCTCTTGTACACCGGTCTTGTGACCATTTATTGATAACATACATTGTACTTATTTCTCATTTATTATATGATGATGTATGTTGTTATTCACCTATCTCTCCATGTGTTGTTTCTTTTCTATCTTTATACACATGTTTCTTTATGTATGCAATCCTTTATTTATATTTTACACTAAGATGCCTTGATAAGTTTTGTTTAAAGTTTTTCAGAAAGACAAGCTGTCAAAATCTATCATGCCATGAACTCTCTTCTTGCAAAGTTTTTTAAGAGTTTGTGATAGGATTACATTTTATTGTATTCAACAAGTGTTTATGAGTTTAGTGATTTAAGACTTCTCTCATACTTTATTTGTTTGTTGTAGTTTTTTCATGGATTGCCAAAGGGGGAGATTGTTAGGACATATGTGGAACTTGTTAGAACATATGTTATGTAAATTGGATAATCTTTTGACAAAACACACTTTACTTGTAATTGGGTAGATCTAGGATGGGTTTAGTACTTCAAGGAACGAGAGTTCAAGTCTAGTATTGAAGCCATGCAAAACTGTCTAAGAAACAAGTGAAGAAGTGCTGTTCATTAAAGCTCGACTGATGATATCTATCGAGATTTAATGTTGATGCTCGACAGATGCTCGATAGAAACAATATCTATCGAGAATTACGAAATTCAGATTTCTAGATCTGATTTCACGCATATCCAAGTGTATTTGTGTAGGGTTTCTTTTCTCACAACCCTAGACATATATAAGGATAATTTTAAGGGCCGTCTCACTTGATGCAAACAGAGGCAAAGTGATTATTCACGCATATTGTGACCAAAGACAATTTGCCCTAGTTCATCTTTTCTTTGTAGAAGCTACTGCATCTTTGCGCCAAGGGTTTTGTAACCAAGGAGCTTCTTGGTCTTCATCGTTGGATGAACTGAATACTTTGCAGCCAACATCTTCCTCAAGTTGGTGTGTTAGTCACGTACTTGGATCTGTGCATTTATTGGTTAGTCACGTATTGGGAGCCGTGCATTGAAAGGAGAGATTGTCACTACATCACAAGTCCAAATTGGGTATTGGGGTAAGGGTTCAACTTTAAGTTGGTATAAGGTATTGGGATTCCTTTACTTGTAACCGCTTGTTTTGATAATAGTAGATTCTCGGGAGTGGTGACCTTAAATTCACCCGGTGGGGTTTTGCCTCGGTGATTTTCCCCGTTCGTAAACAAATCACCCATGTCAAATTTATTTTCCGCTGCATTTAGTTATTTGGAGATTTGTTGTGCTACCACGCTTATTGCATGTAATTGAATCTAATTAATTTCACTTAGCTAAATTAATTGATTAAGTTACCAAAGGGGTCAATACATTCTTGACCTATCATGATTTTAGCACTCAAAAATCAAAATGTTGTTTGAAATTAAGTTTTTGTTCATCTAACAACTCAAATAACATTTTTACCACATTATTTTATTTTTGATTCATGAACCGAACTCCGGTTATAAAACGGGGTGTTCACATTGGATGAAACACGACTTGTCAGCTAAAGAACCCTTCTCGAGTTCAACCTGATTTATTAACCAACCCATGTCTAACTTGATTAATTAAACCATCCCAAATCCACTAGGCTCATTAACCTTCACAAGCCCAACATTCACATAACCCATACCTAACTGGGTTTAGAAACTTTTCCAAACCCATCAAACTCAACTAAACTCAGTTTAGAGCCACTTAACTCATGCTTTAGCCTTGTATTAAAAACTAAAACTAAACTAACACTTCTTTAGTATAAAAAAGCCACTTTATAACATTTTAGCATTTAGCAACTAAAAAAGTTTCTTTATAACATTTAACACATCACTTTACAATACATCCAACATCAAAACTTCTCTTTTTTTTACCACTTCATTTAAATATTATTATTATTATTTTTTTATTCTTCCTCTCTCTCTCTCTCTCTATATCTCTCTCCCTTTGTCTCTCTCTCTTTCTCCCTCTGTCTCTCTCTCTTTATTAATTGAAGTGATAATAATTTTTTTTTTAAAGATTTCAGCTACAGTAGAATGTTAAAGATGACATTCTACTGTAGCTAAGATGTTAAAATTTTTAAGTATAGCACCCTTAATATATTGTGTTTTTTTAGAATTAGATGTTAAAAAATAGCATATTTAGCATTTGAAACCTTTGGTGAGAATGCTCTTAGGGAGACATCAAGTTTGTCTTTAATATATTATATTGAGACACCATTTAATCTAAAACTTTAAGCTTATGAATTTGGAAAAACTTGTATTATATTGAATATTGATTGTACCCCCATCCAAACTCTATTTGTAAAAGGGATCACCATAATCCATCTTAATGATCTTGCCACCTTCTACTATCACTTATTAGGAAGATAATGTCTTGGAAAAATTTCACTTGAAGCCTTAATATATTTGAACATTACTTATGTCAAGAACTTAATTTTATGGTTTGAGTTCAATTATGCAAAGTATATTTCTAAAGTTCTTTACTTTGCCTTAATTGAAAATTTCACTCATATGTGTATATCCCATATTTTTGTCACATTTATTATATAAAACTAGCTTGTAACCCCATGCATATGCATGTAAATACTTAAAAGATACACATTATGATGCATAGTATAATAATCTTATATATATATATTTATATATTTATATATGTTTGTTTTTAGACCCCTTAAACACAACCAAATTAACCTAGTTATTTAGCCAAGTGATTAACTTAGGTAAATTATGCAGATCTAGGTTAACACAAATATCATATTATTGTAAAGTGCGGAAAATAAAGAACACAACAATATAATAACCCGGGAAAACCAAACTGGTAAAAAACCTGGGGAGGATTTAACCTAGCTATCCTCAAGGTAAAACGAATTCACTATGAAAGAATTGAAGTTTACACAATAGCGACTTAGACCACTAACATCCTATTGCTACCTCGAGTAGGAAACTTACTATCACGACCCATGATAGCTCCGAATCCACGGACTACTTCTTTCTTGAATTCCCAGTAAGTACAAGCACTCCCGCTTGTGTATCTTTAAGCTCTTAATGCAGCAACTGAATGATCACCAAGTTCTTGACATAATCTTGAATCTTGGAATCCCTAAGTATGTGTGAAGGCAAACACCTCTAGATCTCACAGAAGATTCACACACACAGCATAAGGAGCAACACTAAAACGTGGCTAGGGTTTTCCCTTTTATACTTAAGACAAAGCATAAAACCCTACACGTTAAACGGGCTTGGGCTGAGTTAGAAATTCTGCAGAAAAAACAATCTGCCCGACTTTCGATCGGTCGAGTCTAATTCTCGATCGATCGAGCCAGACAGAATTGCACAATAAATTCTGCAGTAACTCGATTCCAACCTTACATAAAAAGCATACACTTTGAGCAAGTCTAAACAAGACTAAAAACCGTTTTGATCATGGTTTGCCAACATTACAAAATAGAGTTCTAATATATTAGTTCCTAATTCTTTAGAACCTAACAATATAATTTAAATATTATTGATAGTTATTCTTTTTTTTTTTTTAACTCTTTAAAATTTCTTGTAAGAATGTTATTAGGTAGAAAATGTAAATTTTCTATTTTTAAAATATTTTTATGTTAATTAATTCTAGACTCTTTGGTTTTTGTACACAATAACTCACTTGAATAGATATTTATGATATGACCCCACATTTGATTCCAAAATTTAAAATAACTCTCTCTAAAAATAAATAATTTATGACACATGGTGCAAAATTGGACTTCAATTGTAGAATCTAATTGGATTTTCTCTAAACTTTACCTATTAATATATATATATATATAATTTTTGTGCCAAATGAATTGTTTTTAGTTATAAAAAAGGCTCATAAATACAAAATCATTCAAACTCTCTCTTCCTCTAATTTTATATATAGTGTTAGATATATGATTATGTTTTTTATGATTTATTTATATTGGACTCTTGTTTTCTACTCTAAATTAACTCATTTGGCACAAAAATTAAAAAATTTCGATTAGATGAAACACGTGCCGCGTAAAATTAAACTCTAATTGAAATCCAATTTTTACACTGAACTAACTAGCTTGGTTCAAAAATTTAAAATTTTTGATTAGATGAGACATGTGGCGCAAAATTAGACTCTAATTGAATTCCAATTTAAAATCTAATTGGATTTTCTTTTAGCTTTACTTATTTTTATATATATATATATAGATGACTTATAAACTTGAATTGTTTTTAGTTTTACAAAAAAAAGCTCATAAATATAAATCATTCAATTTTTTTTTTATGGTTTATTTATATTGGACTCCTCGTTTTTTACACTAAATTAACTCATTTGGTAAAAAAATTAAAAAACTTTGATTAGATGGGACACATGTTGCAAAATTAAACTCTAATTGAAATCCAATTTTGACATTGAATTAACTCACTTAGCACAAAAATTAAAAAACTTAGATTAAATGGGACACATGGCGCAAAATTAGACTCTAATTGACTTCCAATTTGAAATCTAATTGGATTTTCTCTCAGTTTTACTTATTATTATATATATAGATTATTGTTAAATAAAACTCCCTCTAAGAAAAGTGAGTCTTTGTTGCATAGGATTTTGTTAAAACTAAAAACACACTCTCTCACTCTCTTCGGATACTTACTGCTCTTTTTTTTATTAAGTAAAAATTGAAAGTATCCGACCCCAGATCTAATTTTACCGCTCCTTACTACACCATGATTCTTGAGATTTTTCCCCTTCTATATTAATTGTTTTTGCATCATTGCATGGTTATGGGCAATAATTATACTTTTTCATTTTTTGGTTCCCACCAAAAGAATTCGTTCTTCTGGAACTTGGGGATTTTATCCTATGGCCAAGAAAGCCATTAGTAGATGACAAAAACATTTTAAAGGCATCTTGTTTAATATGTTTACTTGGCTCATTCTACTTTAATCCCATTAAAACTCTAAAGATCATATGATGTAGGTGAAAAGCCACAAAACAGAACACATCTTCTTTAAGATGATAGTCCTTGAATCTACAGAGAGAATTCTAGAATTCACTGGCCAAAATGGGGTTTTACCCATTTCTCACAAACTTTCCAGCAAAATGTTCCATGTCTGAAACTATTTAGGGATATGCCCCTGTTTTAAAACTCGATTTTTAGAAAATTGAGTTTCAAATGTAAAACTCGATTTTTGGACAATCGAGTTATAGCGAACTTAGAAAGAAAAAAAAATTTCTAGAACTCAAGTTTCATGAACTCGAGTTCCATTCAAAGAACTCGAGTTCCACAAACTTATTTATTTATTTATTTATTTTAAGTTTCAGTTCGCTATAACTCAGTTGTCCAAAAATCGAGTTTTAAATTGAAACTTGAATTTTAGAAAATTGAGTTTCAAAACAGGGGCATTTCCCTAAATAGTTTCAGACATGGGGCATTTTACTGGAAAGTTTTGGCGAAAAGGGCAAATGCTCATTTTGGCCAGAATTCACTAAAAAATAAAGGATAAAACTCTGAAATTTTATTAATGAGAAAACTGATTTGCGGCTATAATGCACTTAAATAGAAAAAAAGAAGTCTTTGGGTTGCTATGAAGCTCTTAGAAAGCTCAAAATCACTCCTAGGGTAGCTAGAAAATCCTAACTCATGTTTGTTGGGGGCGTTTTTCATTGCCCACATGATGTTAGGGGAGTCAAGACCGAGACTCGACTTTAGGCTTGGAACATGGCCCAAAAGCTATCGGTAAAGTGTAAAATGCCCATTTTGCTCAAAGTCCAGGTTGCATCCAGCAAATATTATAATAAGGCTCCAAAACAGCTCTTTCAAAGATTTTTTTTTTTTGAGAGAATTTCAACCTATGGCGTCCGCTCCTGATGATAGCTCTTTATCATCAGACCAAGACACCAGTCAGTTTTTGGTGTAGGCGGGGATTGAACCCCAGATCTCTTATACAACCATCAGAAACTTTACCAGTTGAGCTAACTGGAACCCACGCTCTTTCAAAGATAAGTTAGCACAAAAGACGGCCCACCACAACAAGTGCTTAAATAATAGTCTAGCGGTAAGCAAGAAAAACGTCCAACGGTAGATGTTTGGAAAATCAATAAATGTATTTGCATAGTAAAAATTATGTATTTCCTTCATAGTTGGTTACTATAAAAGTGGGCCCATCATAACAAGCACACAAGAGGAAAAATGGTCCAGCAGTGAATATGGCAGACCTTCAGCGGTAGACGTCTAATAGGTTAATAAGTGTATTTACATGATAAAAATCATATGTTTTCTTTATTATTATTAAGTCAACATAAGGGAAAACTTCCATAGTATCCAAAATATCATGGCTTTCATCATAATAGCAATAAGAAAGGATTAAAGGCTTTATAATTACAAGTAAAAGAAGAAAAAATAGGATGGAATGAAGGGAGAGAGAGATTCCAGCTCCGTGCAGCAAATATTGAACTAAGATTCTTGGAGAATATATATGTGGGGCATGAATAGGGTAGCATAGGTTGTTTTGAGTGAGTGGGTATATAAGCTTGTGATGGTATGATAGAGTTAATGCTGAAACTAAGTCTTTAATGGGTGAAGAGTTGTTTATGACTAATTAGGAAGCATTTATGGGCTGTGAATATGAAGAAAAAAAGAGAATATCTGAGGCTAAGTGAGTGTGGGTTAAGGGGAATGATTTATGAGCTTGGGAAGAGTTGAACCACAAGGAAAGTGACAACAAAGTCAGAAATTTTAGAGGGGTTTGGTGTGTCTATTTTAAGGTGTTGAGATTTTTTGAGAAGATGGAATGTGATGTTTATAGTTAAGTGTATATGAGCATTTATGGACTAAAGGCTAGTTTCTGAACTAAGGTGATAGGCCAAGAATGTATTGATCCCTTGTGATGAATTGACCAATTAATTAGCCAAGTTAATTAATTAATTCAATTATCATGTAATAAACGTGGTAGCACAAACAAATCATCAACTAAGTTAAAATGCAGCGGAAGATAAATTGACACGGTGATTTGTTTACAAATGGGGAAAACCTACACGGCAAAAACCCCACCGGGTGATTTTAATGTCACCACTCCTGAGAATTCACTATTATCACAACAAGTGGTTACAAGTAAAGGAATCTCGGTACTTTATACCAACCTACAGTTGAACCCTTACCCCAATACCTAATTGGACTTGTTCTGTAGTGACAATCTCTCCTTTCAATGCACGGCTCCTAGTACGTGACTAACCAATTTGATGCACCAACTTGAGAAAGATGTTGGCTGCAAAGTTCTTCAGTTCATCAACACGATGAAGATCACGAAACTCCTTGGTTACAAAATCCTACGGTGTACAAACACAGTAGCTTCTTGAATAGAAAGATGAACTAGGGCATATGTCTCCGGTTCACAATATGCTTGTGAAAAAACTTTTGTATTAATGTTCATCAGCTGTGACGGCCCTTAAAACAATCCTTATATATGTTTAGGATTGTGAGAAAAGAAAGCCTAAACATGTATCCATGGATTGAAGTGAAATCAGATCTGAAAAACTAATTTTCTTAAATCTCGATAGATACCCTATCTATCGAGCAGTTGTCGAGCATCAGGCTTAAACAGCCTTTTAAACCTCGATAGATACTAGCTGTCGAGTTTTAAAATCCAGCACTTCTTCACTTGTTTCTTGGATAGACTTGCATGGCTTTAACACTTGAACTTGAAACCTTGTTCCTTAAAGCATTAAACACATCCTAGTTCTACCCAATTACAAGTAAAGTGCATTTTATCAAAGGATTAGCCAGTTCTATATTGACATATGCTCTTAACATGATTCACATATATCCTAACATAAGGGATTGACTTATGGGCTGAAAATAGCATGATGGGTGAGGAATTTTATGATAAGATTTGTTGTTTTCCATGAGTTTATGGTAGTTCTCTTTTATAGTGAAGCTTAAGGGATTGATTAGCAAAAGTCCAAAAACGTAGGACTGATCAGGGGCAAGACAATAGACTTAATTATCCTAGGATTTGGCCTAAAATGGGAGATTTGCTTTTGGGGTTGTTTTGCTTCTTTGGGCAATGTCACACATGGGTAAAAATCAGCATAATCTTGCATTAAATGTTAAGAATTCTGAGATTGTGTTCAGCCAATGGGATTAAGGTAGGTATTAAGGAGGAATCCTAGTGTTGCAACTGAGATTTGGACCCTAGGAAGTAGGATTCAACACTCCAAGCCAGGTGTCAAAGTTTAAGTCCACTTCAGAGGGTTCCGCTGAAGATCCTTTTATGCTTTCCAAAACCACATGTTCCCAACTTTTCCCCTTTAGGATTCATGGGCTTGGTTCATGAACCAATTACATACATTTTTAGTAATAAAATAAACCATTTGGTTGAGGATTTCATGAGCGTGGAGGTCTTGGTTGTGGCTTTCTTGAGTTGTGACCAAAACTTGGAGAAGAAGGGTATTTATTGCCCATTAGCCTTTAGGTGTCAGCCTCTGGTACTATTCACATCAGAGTTGGCAATAGGATAGGTGGCCAACTTCTAATTTGGTTTGAGAGCTTGGTTGCTTCTTGAGGTGACCTCCAACGAAAGGCAGAACTGAATGTAGTTCTCTAGCGGGGTCAGTTTGCACACATGGGCTGTTTTGGCTGAGATTTCTTGTTGGGCTTGGCCATGAGGGCTGAGTATTTTGGTGGCCCTCTGACTTGGTGGTTCTCTCCACTTAGACCTATCCTTTTGCTTTCTCATTGTGAGCCCTATAAAATGGACAAAGCTACCATATATTGCCATGAATTTTTATTCCACATGGGCTTTAGTTGTTAGTAAAAATAAAATAAATCCATGAGCTTTAATAAATATTTATGATAGGTTTTGGGTATTAATTTCCATGGGTTTTAAATAACAACTTGTATAATTTCTCATAATTTTTGCTATGGATTATTTTGTAAATGATATTTTCTTTGGGGCTTTTAAATAATGACCTCCAATATTTCTTGAGAATAATATTTACCATGGGTTTTAAATAGAGGCAATATCCATGGATTTCAAATAAAATATGGTAACAACCACTATAGTGGAATTATGTGATATTCTCATGGGTTTTTCTATAGATAATCATAATATGCTTATAAGGTGAATAATTATCATGAATTTTGGAAATAGATATTATGAATGTTGTGATGTAAGATAAATAGTGCGCATGAGTTTATAATATAATATGAAATAAATAAATGTCATGGGTCTAAGATAAATAATCATAACTTTCCATGGGCTTTTATAAGATGATTGCCATGGGGTTTGAGAATAGATTGTTCATAAATTCCATGAGCTTGTAATATTATAGTAATAGGTTTAAGAATCTAAAGTATTGTTCATTATTGGACTTTTAAGTGAAATAATTATGATATAGTATTTTGCCAAATATTAATAACCTTGGGCTTTTGATAAAATAGTGCCAAGTAGTTAGCTTGAGCTTTTAATAGTGCCAACATAAGTTGGGCTTTTGATGTTGCCAATGAGAATTGGACTTAGATATTGCTAATGAGAATTGGGCTTTAAATATTGCCAGCGAGAATTAGGCTTTAATATTGCCAATGAGAATTGGGCTTTGATATTGCCAATGAAAATTGGGTTTTAAATATTGCCAGCGAGAACTGAGCTTTGATATTGACAATGAGAATTGGGCTTTGGATAAATAAATTGCCATGAGTTTTGATTATGGATTTGAATTCCATTGATAAAATTGCCATGGGTTTAAATCATGGACTTTGATTATGGATTTGAATTCCATTGATAAAATTGTTTTGCCATGGACTTGAATCATGGACTTTTCAAATATTGCCAAGCATAAGTATTCTTGGGTTTTTAATAGTATAGGATGTGTGTATTGGGCTCATAGGGCCGGTTTTGGGCTTACCTAAATAATGATAATAAAATTGGATAAAATATGAGTTTTTTGGGCTTTTTTGTTATAGTTTATATCATGACCCAATTTAGATAATAAGATATGAAATATTTGTGATTAATATAATAATAGAGCAAAAAATATTTGGAAAAACCCAATAACTTATTAGTGGAATTTGAAAATAAATAGGTGGTACTTAAATAAAATTAAGTGTAAAACAAAAAAAGTACCCTAACAATGTTAAACAAGAAATTAAGCTAGAAAATAGGAAAATTAGCTAAATACTACAAAATTGAGAGAATTACAAAATTAAATTCTATGGCTGCTAGGAAATGTCCAAGAACAGATGGGATATTATTTTGACTTTTAAATTAACAGTTATAATTAGAGAAAAAATTACTATAGAAAGCAAAAATAATTAATTAAAGGCCTAAACAAAGGGATTTGCAGTGTAGATCATGGCCGATGGCGATGAGTATTGATCCTTGTAACAATTCCCTTTAGGTTAACTAATTTTCACGCAATTCTGTCATTTAGATGATTTCTAGCTTCTAGTACTTTTCAATTTCCTAAATTTCTTGTGTGCTAACTTTTGATGATCTCTTTATACAAGAAAAGTCCATTCTAGAAGTTCATTGTCAATCTTGCTTTCAAGCTAGAGTTTGCTTGTTTTAATCCATAAAAGTATACAACGCCTTCCTGAGTTGACTAACTAGGTGTGAAAAAACGAATCACCTTGGGGAAGGTGGCATGTAAACCTCCTAATGCGATTTTCAACTCAAATAGTATTCCCCGACCACATCTCACTAGAAGGAAGGCTACTTTCTCACAGTAGCAACAGCAATCAGAGCCGTACAAAAGCAACCTTTTCCCCCCACAACATCAAGATAACATATTTTATTTAACATGAAAAAAAGAGTGAAACTTCCATAGAGTTTTGATAAACTTATATATTCGTAACCTGGCCAGTTGGTACCAATGCTTTTCTCCCTCGTGGAGGTAAAAAGTTTTTGCACTCCACTTTTCTAAAAAGTAGACCAGGCTAATGCATGGTTTGGTGGTAGTATCATCAAGAACACAAGATATGATTAATATATGAGTATTAAAAGGAAAGCTAATTAATATGTAAGTGCGGGTTTGGTTGTTGAAATTGACATCTTATGTTGAACAGTCCTAATCCTAATAGTACTAGTGCAATTTCAATACGAAATGAATAGCTTTACAGTTGTTTGACAACAAGAAGAATTGGGCTTGAACGTCTTTAGTTCTACATTTGCTCGCATGAATGAATAATTCATCATTTATTTATTGATTTAGTTTGCGTGATCGATTGTAAGTGAGAAAAAGTGAGGTTTTCGTGGTGATAAGGGTGTGTTTGGATGAGTTGTTGCAAAACGGAGTTTTGGATTTAAAAACACACTTTTAAACTCCTGAAACGCCTAACTGAACGGACCCTAAGTGATTGTTGAAGAAAACACTAAACATGGAATCTGGGAGGGAGGGATGAATGAAACAGATGATACTATTTCTGTTACTATTGTTGCTATTGTAGCATTTATTTTCACTATCAGTCTCCTTTTTATAGTCACCAATGGGTAATCACTTTGAATAGATTTGAGTGTCAAACTATGCTTGAGTGAGTTTATTTTCTTTAATTTATTTTTAGTTCTAAAAAATACTTATTTTTTAGTTTAAATATTTTAAATAAAAAATAAAGTTAAAAAGTTGTACATATCTATTATGAGTTCCACTTTGCTTAAATAATAAAATTTATTGCCATCAAATGAGTGACTTAGATATGAATCATGCTCTAGCCTATGGCTATATGAAAAATAAAACTCACTATCGTCTTAGGTTGATGATAAAAAGCAAATTAGCACCAAGGGTACATCACACATCTCTGACTTGTGGTTTCAGTTGTTGGTTGATCATAAAATGAAGATGATTATTGATAAAATTATTAATTACAAACACATGCTTTCTTACAATTTATTGAATTGGTCTAACATCACATTCACGTATCACCACCACTATTACTATTTTTACAAAATAATTATATATTTTTTACCTTAGTAAATTATGAAGAAAAAAAAAGTGTAAAAATAGGACAAGGTATGCCTCAAAACTAGTTTGGAGGAATCTTCCCCAACTCACAATGTGATGATTTATAAAATTATCTACGTGTATTATTTAAACAAATCATATGACTTATATAAAAGGTCATGTGACTAAATGTATATATAGATAGTCTTTAATTTTAATCATTATGTAATAAGTGACTGGAAGAATTTTTCTCCGTACTAGTTTGGAAATAAAATTTTCTGTAAAATATGCCTACATAAACTATTTGGCTCCATTAAAGCTCTTTCAAAAATTTTGCCACTTGTTTTACAATTTTGTTAGAGTTTTTCTTCACTTTTTTCAACTTTAAGATGAAATATAATAAGCTAAAGCATGTTGGTTTGATTGACAGAAGGTTGATACTTGACAACACATATCCATTTGGGTTAAGTAGCGGGTTCCCATATGAATAGTTTGGGATTTTGGGGGAAAAAGGGTTTGCACTTCCCATATGAATAGTTAAACCGATTAGTGTCGATACCGCATGAAATAGGTGGTCTACACAACTGTAACTCTAAAATATTTATTTGGTCACATAAATTTAAATTCAATATGTGTCATTGCAGTGTTGGAAGCAATTTTACAACTTGAAAAAGAAGTTAAATTTCCTTGAGACGGAAGCAAAGCAAGTAGGAAGGGAATTCATAGTTTTTTATTTTTTTTATTTTTTTTATTTTTTATTTTATATATATATATATAGGAATTTGAAGTACACGATCTTGATATTGTTCCAAGTAAACTTGTCTTTAATTAAAATCTCATTAATACCACCGCGCACTTTTGGTGTGGTGGTCACTCCACAAGCATAAGTGCTTGTGAGGTGTGGGGGGCAAGGGTCGGGGTTCATGTTTCCAGGAGGGACATTCACACACATATACACTTAAGATTAGGCTAGAGTAGAAATTCTATCTTGTATAAAAAAAAAAAAAAATTAAATCTCATTAATAAGTATGAGTTTTATAAATAAAATAAAATTGTAGTGACTGCATGTGGGGGTATTCTTGAAGTTATATACTTAAATGCGAGATTTTATGAAGGTAGGAGTTTAGAAAACAAATGTATTGGGACTTAGGGCCTAGGACCTAGGGGTTTCTTGGTATAGTATATATACAACCATACACCCTTCAATTCCAAATCAAGAATAAAGAAGATTCTCAAAAAAAAAAAAAAAATTCAAGAACAAAGAAAAGAAATACAAGTAAAAAAGAATTTTCTTACTCTTTCTTCTCCGCTCTCTCTCCCTTTGTGTGCTTAATTTGTGAGTGTGAGTGTTTGGGAGTGCAGGTCAGGAAAGGCCCACCAATTTTTCAACAGATATTAAATAAAAATAAATAAAGCTTTCCAATCTCAGTAGCAATTTATTTATATATATATATAAAAAAAGTGATTGTATATGAAAAATCAAAAAGGGAAGTCCTGGAGAATGCAAAATAAAACTAGAGAATGAAATCAAATAATGCACTTATTAGCAACACAAAGAAAATTGAAATTTGCTTTGCTCTCTAACTTTGTTAGTAGTGTTATGAAATTAACGCAAATGACAATTCTTGCGAGAAAACCAAAATGAACAATTAAAGCAATTAGTGTCGTTACTGCATGACATAGATGGTCTAAACAACTATATAACTCTGAATTATATACTTGGTGACATGAGTTTATATTCAATGTGTTATTGCCGTGCTAGAAGCAATTTTACAAGTTAGAATAGAAGCAGTTTTTGTTTTATATGGGAATAGAAAGAAAAAGCATTATTGTATTTTTGAAATAAAAAACATGTTTGGTTAGTTCAAATATAAAAAGTAGCTTTCTTAAGAAAAAAAAGAAGAAAATACTAAATATGTTGTTACTAGGATTCAAATTCTAGCGCTAACTCATTAAATGAGACGGATTCATCAAATCAGGCGTGTGTTTTCATTGGCTTTTAAAAACTAGAAACTGAAAACAGTCCAATACTTATTTTCAATTTCTTTCACAAATTGAGTTTTGAGAACAATTTTTGTTTTTAGTTCATTTTGGGATATGGTAAATTTAATCATTTAACCACATATTTCTAATACCCCCCCTTCATGTGTGGGCCAAAACTACCTTTAATAGGTGAGACACAACACGTGAAAATTTAAATAGAAAGTAGAGTAGAGGAGACAATGATTGAACTTAGGATCTCAAAAGATTTTGGAATATGGTAAATTTAATCATTTAAGGTTTTAACCACATATTTCTAATACCTTGAGATAGAAGCAAAAACTTTCCCAATTGAGATAGAAGCAAAATGAAATCAAAAAGAGAAAGTCTTGGAGAATGTACAAGAAAACTAGAGAATGAAATCAGGTAATGCACTTATTGACCATTGACCACACAAGAAAAATGAAGGTTTTGCTTTGCTATCTAACTTAGACAATAGTGCAATGAATTTAAGGTAGATAACAGTCCTATTTTCAAAATAACTAGAATGAACAGTTAAACCAATAGTGATACTGCTCGTGGGCATAGATGATTTACACAATTGTAACTCTGAACTATTTTACAACTTGGAATAGAACTTAACTTTACTCATAATGGATGCTATGAGTAAAGATATGTGCTTCTTCATTATATTAAAATGATAGCTTTAGAATCTTCTTTTAATTTTTTTTTTTTAAACTTTACTTGAGAAGGAAGCAAAGAAAGCAGGAGCCAAGAAGGGCCTTGCATAATTCTTTTCTTTTTAGGAATTTTGGGTACAAGATCTTGATTTTAAATCAATTAAATAAAGCTTTCCAAACTCAACATAAGTCCATGAGAATGAAAAAGAAAACTAGAGAATGGTATCAAATAATGCACTTCATATAAACACAAGAAAAATGAAGATTTACTTTGCCAAAATTAACATAGATGACATCTCTAATGCCAAAATTAGAATGAAAAGTTAAACTAATCAGTTTTGTTATGGCATGGCATATATGTCTACACAAGTGTAACTCTGAATTATTTATTTGTTTACATGAGTTTAGAATGAATATGTCATTGCAGTGCTGGATCCAATTTTACAAGTTGGAATACAACTTAATTTTTATTGAGATGGAAGCCAAGCTAGTAGGAAGAGCCTTCAAATTAAGCTTTTCAAACTTGATAGAAATTTAGTTATAGAAATAATTGTTCCTAATGATAAATGAAAAAAAAAATCTCGAGAATACAAAAGAAAGCTAAAGATTGAAATTAAATAATACACTTATTATTAGGAACACAAGATAATTGAAGATTTCATTTATTAAAATAAAAAAATGTAAATTATATTTTAAATCCTAATTTAAGGTGGTATCAAATTAAACCTTATAGTTTCGTTAGTTTTAAATTAGAGTTTGACTGACTCATAGGGACGAAACTACGCTTGAACCAAGGGGCAATGCCCCCCCCCCCCCCCCCCGGCCCAATGTGAAAAAGCAAAATTTATAATATATAAAGCTTGTTTTTTAATTTTCATGCTTCATTTTTGTTCAATACTTCCATGCTTTCACAAAAAGCACACTTTCTTTATTCAAATTTTCATTAAATTTTGATTCTTTTTGTGGGTTTTTGTCTGGGTTTTAAATGATTTATGAAATTTATCTTAAAGCATTAACATAGGATAATTGCAGCTTAAGTGTTTGATGAAGTTCCCAAAAGAAGCTTGGGATAAAAACACACACACACACACACACACATATTTGTATGTATATATTCTTTTATAAGTTGCTTGGATAAAACACGTGGTTGTCTTTGAGTTATGACAAATTTTTTAAGCATTTGGGTTTGAGTGTATCTTGCCTCCCTTCATTTGAAATCCTAGCTCCGTCCCTGCATGAAGAGACACTAAACTTGATTTCTTCTCCCGCCGCTTTATTTATTTGACCTTGCACTTTGTTGTGCGTAAAGAATGAACATCTTCTAATTTTAGCACGACTATGCATTTTATGGGAATGCTTGATAAACTATAAAATTGGTTCAAAATTGATAAAATTTAACAAATAATAAAATTAGTTCAACTTTGAACTGTTTTATTTTATATTTAGTGTATTTAGACTTTAGTTGGAACCAATTTTGGTGGGAACTAATATTATGCCCGTCCAATGCTTGTAAACAAAAGAAAAATATTTCAATAATATATTTAAATTGAATAATAAATAGATAGTAAATATAAATAATAAAAAATATTTTTAAGTCACATGATAAATGCACGTAGTGTAAGTCTAAGTTTTGAATCTTTTGATAAAAAAATAAATATAATAATTTTATAAAAAATATATAATATAAATAATGAATTTTTTTTTTTAAATATATTGAAAACTTTGATAAATGAGTTTTAATCAAAGTAGTATTTTAATTTTCTTAATAAAATTTTTGGCAATAGAGTTTCAATTGAAGTAGACTGTTAATAATTTAACATGTAGTACTTTTTTTTCTTAAAAAAAAAAAACTTGTAGTACTAGATTGAACTACATAGTGCAAGCATGTTATGTATGCCCAAACTTTTATTATTAAAACAAAAAAATAGGGTAGACAAAAAAATATGGTAGATTATTAAAACAATATAGAATAAATAATGATTTCTTTCAACTTAAAAAAATTCTTGTTAGTAGAATTTTAATGAAATAGCATTTTTTATACATTTAGAAATTTTGGCAATGACTAAGAGAGAATGTGTAATTTTTTAATTATTAGTACATCACATGACATAAGGAGAACACATTCATTTGGTACAATCAAAAGGTGCAGGAAACAACTTCCTTCTAGTGATGGCTAATCTTGAGAAAGAGAGTGAAGGAACCATGTGGTGTGTTCGGTGGTCAGATCAAGTTATACAAGGTATAACTTTTACACCATTCAATAACTTTAAATGATGTTAATATTTTGAAAATTTTATTGTTGAATTACATGTTATATATGTTTAATACGCATACCAGATTTCATGTCAATCAAATATTATTTGATATTTGATCGATAAATTCATGTTTTATGCATAATTTGTAATATAAAAAGTAGAATTTTAAACATTTTATAAATAAGATAGTTATTAATCTCTAATCATCTTAAAATTTTGCAAGTGTGAAGGACATAAGCATAAGATGTAATCTAAATGTGGATTTGTCAAAATTTGCATCCAATAAAAAAAAAATTGAGTGATGTAATATTGTTTAAAGTTACACCTGATATAACTTGAACATATATATATATATATATATATACATATAATTTGCATTAAGATACTAATGTGGGATTTTTTTAATGTTAATTAAATATTTGTTTTCATATTATTCTTTTAACCATGTTATTATTAGGTGTGCCATGTTAACATTCCCTTAGTCCTTAGCCAAGTCATTGAATTCTGTAGGTGAGATAACGGCAATGACCAAAATGAAATATATAAAAACACAAGGATTAAAATGAACTCACCCCCCTAAATACAAGGATGAAAAGTTTATTATATAATACATATTTCAATTTAGGGTTTAATTCAAAACTGCCTTAAATTATATAAGAAATATTTAATTTACTAATTTCTTTATTAAATAGTAATCATTTGGTGCAACCACGACATCTATAACTTAACTTATCTCGTCAGACTTCTTGGACTCCTTTTATTTGTCAAACAACTTTTGAGAAGTCGGATTGAGTTGGAATGTCTCATACAACAAAATGAAGTAAGGGACGTCAGCTATCTCCTACAGTCCTACTCGACCTCATCATGCTCTTGTTGTGAAGAAGCCTTGTGAAAGCCCTTATGAGACGTCACATTGATGATTAATGGCCCCCCTTCTTTGTGTGTTTCACACCTTTGGAGGCATGGTTTTCTCAGCTCCAACTGCTTAACTCCCACCCCCCATGTCAACTACTTAGGATTTATTTTATCTTCGAAAATGAAGAGTAAGGTGAGTGAAGTTAAGTTTAAGAAAAAAATAAGACTGCTAGAAGATTAGTTATGTTCTATGGTATTAAATGTTGTTAAAAAAAATATTATTTATAAAATGAGTGTAACTAAAAGAGGATGTTAAGATGGATAAATGATAATACAGCGAAAGTTAGGATTCAAAATGTAGAAATTTGCTTAAAGATAAGGACAACCATTCTTGATGATGTAAGCCCCTTGGTTCAGGTTCCATTAATTTCAATAAGGTTCTCCAATGATGGATCGCGATAAAACAGAGTAGGTTGCCCAATGTTTGCCCTGCCTACACATGGTCTGGAGAGTAAGCCACTTGCCTCATGGGTCACAATGGAGAGTAGGGATCACCGCTTGGTTTTAAATGGATTGAGAACCACTTTGAACCCAATTTGTAAAGTCCTTATTCTTAATAATTGAAAGATCAAACTTAACCGTAACTAATAGTTAGTGGACCAAATTGACAATTTAACTAGTTTTAAAATAAGAATATCGAAATTTTTATTAAAAAGAAAAGAAAAGAAAATTGAATTGCTATAAAATAAAAGTGAATATTGAATTATGAGTAAACTCGGCCCAATGGCAAATAGGCAGGCTGAAAGTGGAATAGGGTTATTTACTCTCTTTTTTCAGCCAAATAGCAAGGATGGTGAGGCCGAAAAAAAAAGAAAAAAAAAAAGAAAAAAAAAAAGGAAATAAAACTGTACATGAAATAATCCTTTGACGAAACTCTTAATTGATGAGGGCCACCAATAAATTGATGATCCTTTGAGAATCAGTTTATATGATGTGCTCTCCTCAAATTTAGGCACAGTTTGCTCTATCTTGTTGCTTTGTGCAACTACGCCATGTACTCTGTGCACCCTTACGTTACTATCCTTTTCAGTGCTGTTATTTCTTGATGCCTTAGCAACAACTCTAGCAAAAATTTGGGTTTATTTTAGCATAAAAACTTACTCTTTTTTTTTTAATTTTACGCAACCACTTTTCAAAAATACTAACATCAGATTATTTATTCTACATTCTATTTTATTTAAATAATCATCTTTCCTTCTTCTTTTTTTATTATTATCTTCTTAAATAGTGAGAGAATCTAATGAGAAATGCGAACAATGCTCGTGTATATATTCATGGTTACTGTAGAAACGATGTGTTTTTACATAATTTTGTATGGTCTGATCATGTGGGTGAATTTTGAGTTTGGTTGGCTAAAATGTGGTCTTTGTTATATTATACAGCATTGACGCAAGTGTTCGTACCCTACAAATAAGGCAGAACATAATCTTCAATATCACTTTGGGAGATGTCAAGATGATATCCAGGAACACTTATGTACTTGACCCTTCCTGCTTCATCTAAGGTTTTCAAACCAATCCAATCCTCAATGTAAAGCTGTGTCTGCACAACGAGTGACAAAAACTAAGATACCACTTAGGCTCAAAACACAAAAAACTATGTTGTAGTACATATGAAGTTTTAGATTATAGTGCTAAATTAAGGTGACATAAACTTCTTTTTGTTCCAAGGAAAAACAACTGATGTTTTTATCATGCTAACTCGTGTTATACACTGCAGAACTATGCCCTGGCCCTTTATCATGCCACATAACTCTCATAGCCAATGGTTTGCATTGTCTGCTACAAATTTCTTCTAAAGATTTAGACAAGCCTAAATTAATTTTCCAGCTTGAGATTCAATGAAATGGATCATCAATTTATTGTTACAAATAATCTGATTGTTTCCTTCACATTCTTAAATTCACCCAAGAAATGGTCAAAACAAAATCTTCCCTTGCTTCATGGAAATGAACTATTAGCATTGTATTGTTTCTCCAGCAGTAATAATAACCAATGTGTCTCCAGTCATGCTTTTTTCATGATATAAAAGTTGCAGCCATCATTTACTGTGCTCATATTGGTAATTTAAATGTCTTAGCATTTCAGCTAAATGATGACTGTGTCTTGCTATGTGTATCTGGGAACTGATCAGGTTGCTAATTTCACTTATATAACTCCCTCACTCTCTCTCTCTCTAACACACAAACACACACAGATCAGAAATAACAGAAAATAGACAAGGTTCATTTAAAAAATATTAATTGAAACCCATTTTGGCAATGGGATTCCATGTCAGCGAATCATTCAAATTTGGAAAGTAAACTATGTTTCAAGCTAAAAACAATATCTGCAATTCTCTAAATAGTTGGGAATAGCCTAGAAATGTAATAGTAAATTCTGATGTTTAGGTTTTGATCTATTTCAAAAAAGATGGAAATATGATAAGGTGTTAAATTATCAATGCATGTAGATGGATGGCTATATGACGAAGGCCAAAAAATCAGTTTCGCCCTGTGTGACTACAGAGTAATTTCAAAAAGGACACTGTGCCAAAAGCAATTGAAAAGAAGATCACTGCAATATCTGTAAGGGTTAATCAGGTTATTCTACTCACATTTGGTAATTTGAAATAACTGCTGGGAGCAAAGTGATCCTGCGATTCCAGAAATCAAAGGTCATGCTTATTAGAAACATCTAAGATAACACAATTTGACAGAAAAAGAGTTACAAGATGAAATTATCCAACTTCAATAAAGGAGTTAAAATGTTGTAGGAGAGAGAGAGAGAGAGAGAGAGAGAGAGAGAGAGAGAGAGAGATTTATACTTGGAAAAGGTCAGTGTAGACTGTAGAGCAATGACTTGATTAGTTTGTCCACAAGAATGCATTTAAAACCAGACTGTAGAAGCGAAAAGCCATATAAAAATATTAGACAGGGCTCAAGATAGGATTAAACAAATTTTAAAATTTATATAAGAATATATCTATTCCTTACCATGTCTTTTGCCATTAGTCCTAGGTGATCATTATTAAAACAAGCATTAACATTTAAATTAATGGTTCTCAAAATTTAGCAATTTATAATACGCAGAACTAGCTATTAATCCAAAAGAAAAATGAAAATTTGTAGTCTCCAGAATAGGCTTCATTGACAATATGCAGAAAAGTGGTAGACGATGACAACAATGAATCTTAAAATTATGTTTTTGAGTTATTAACAATGTGATTGAGTGAATTGATGTAGAGAATCTAGTGAGACCTAGATATTCACGATAAGCACAGGGACACTGCTTATCCAATTGGACAATTAGAAGTGCATACAAAGAACAATAACAATGATCTCTGAATAGAATTATTTTGCATTATATTTTATAACAACTCTAAACTCAGTAATACTTACACCACATTGAGGAACTGTGGCGATACCAGCATGAGGTCCTCCTAGAGATATAAAGTTTTTAACCTGTTTTCAAAATAGACAATTTTGTTACTTTAGATCCAAACATGTATGAGGAAACAAGTTCTCAATGAAGACTAAGAACAGCATTATATAGAGGATATACAATTATACACTAATTTAAAAAAAAATCAATGTTTTGTAGATTGATTTATGAACCTATGCAACATACGGTCAGAGTATGAAAGGATGAGACAGCGCTAATTTACATTAGCGAAGGAATTCCAATTTCCTATATAAGCAGCTTAATGCGAGAAAAAAATGATGTAATTCCATAGCTGAAAATGGAGAAAAAATAACGACAGGTGAATTACTCAAGTATGGTTGATGGGAACGTGGGATGGAATTAACAGCAGAATATAGATAATACCATAGTTATTTAGCGTATTTAACATTTTGAAGAAAAAAAAAAAAAAAAAAAATCTTGCACATGGACTCAGAGAGATATTTTGATTCATCTATCACAAATTTATTTTATCATCATTTCAAATTGCACAGTTGTTACTCTAAGCTTCAATTGTCTGTTATATTTCAGGCAGAATCAATGGTTATAACCTCACATTTCCATCCCCCGCTACCAAACAGGGAATAGAAAATGAACCCAAAGTGAAGGAATACAAAGAAAAGCAGTACAGTTTATCCAGTCAAAATGCTTTGAAAAAATATATACATAAATCTAACAGATTGATATCTAAAAAAAGTTATTCAGCTATATAATGAACTTAAGAACACCATTCATTATGCCGATTTCACACAATTTAGGCATATAAATGAATGTTCAACCAAAAAAAGAAAAAAAACTAAAATTTCATCATAACAAAGTTCATGCAATGGGTTGAACAATGAATTAATAACACTAAACTAGCAAAGTTTATCGGAAAGACTGGTTCTTACAGGAAGTCCTCCATCGCAAAATTCCAAAACACCTCAACCTATTAAACAGCCCTGTTAAATCAAATGAAAGTTAAGAATGGGAACCAGTAAATATTAGCTGCCTGCTGAGGATCAAAAGCCAATATTAGCTGCAATTTCTATGAAATTTTCGAAGGCATCAATTAACAATTATGACTTTCCGTCTTTATTCGATTAAATTTATTCCGGTCATATTAGCTTTTCAATGTGCCATGTCAACACTCCATTTGCTACATATGCAATTTATTTAATTTCAAGCTGGCTGTTAGTTGAAATTAAAGGAAAATACTATCACACACATAGTACACACTCACAAAATACGAGAGAAAATGTGACTTGAAGTCACGATTTTGTGTGTGAAATAAACAGTGCTCCGAAGTTAATACCTTTTACAATTTTCAGGGACCAAGTAAATCTCAACTCTCTAAATTTAAGGTAAGAAAATTGAACTTGGACCAAATTACAAGGACAAAAATGATTTTAACAGAAAATTATAAGCAAACAGCCATTCAATGGAATGTAGAGAGACACAAATATAAATACTGATGCTTCAAGAAAAGGGATCTGTTGAAAAAATGAACATTTAAAACAAGGAATCTTAGAGACATTTATTTAGCAAATGATTCAATTAGTATGTCCAATGTTTAACTCACACTCATTTTTCAATGTGGGATTAACCCTCTATTTTTTCTTTTGAGAATACTAAATATTTTTAACACACACACACATGGGAGGAGAGGGGAGAAGGTTTTTAAAGAAACTTACAGTGATGTATATCCAAAAGGGCCTAACCTTTGAATATATAGCACAGGGTTTAAACCTCTTTAACTCACACTCATTTTTCAATGTGGGATTAACCCACTATTTTTTCTTTTGAGAATACTAAATATTTTTTCTTTTGGATATACACCATTGTAAGTTTCTTTAAAAACCTTCTCCCCTCTCCCCTATGTGTGTGTGTTAAAAATATTTAGTATTCTAAAAAAAAAAAAATAGTATGTCCAATGTTTTTAGCAAATGATTCAATTAGTAATAACTTATACATTCCAAAAATGTAGGCAACCATTTATTTTTTTGGAATAATGAAACACTTTATTTATAAAATTTGAAGTAACATGAAGGGCTGCAGCATTTTGATAAACAACTTTGGTCATCATCAGTGGGAATTCTGGAATGACCTTAATGTGGAATAGCAAGATGAGGAAAACTTGAAGAGGATGATAGTCAATTAGAGTAGAGCTTTTTTCTTTTCTTTTTTACTTTTGTGTACAAAAGAATATAAGATCTCAGTGTAAGAAAATTGTCATAAATTTACCGTAAGCACCACAACCCTTCATTTTTAGTGGAGGTTCCAGGCTTCCAGCATTGACAATTAAATATCCTCTGGCCAAGAGAAGATGAACATCTTTCTTGGACTTAGGAAAGATCTACAACTCATAGAGCTCATAGTATCTACATCATCTAGAGAAGTCATTATCTTCCGAGCATTGACATCAGTCAATTCAGCTTGCTTCCACATCCTAGAGCAAGGTCAGTGAGCTAACTAGATTTCCTTCACTGGTTGTGATGAGGATTAAGGGTCTTCTTTCTATAATAAATTAAAAGTGTTGAGCTTCGATATGATGATCTTGCAAGTGATGACAACTATTATAGCAAGATATTCTTCTTGGCTAATTTTTAATAGCTAAAACTTTTTAAACCAATATGATAGTATCACAACCTGGAGGTCTTCGTAGGAAATTAACACAAAATTCCCAACCTGTGAGAAACAAAAAATAGAGAAAACACATGCCAAAGAAAAATAATCACACGCACAAGACGGTATTTACGTAGTTCGGCAATTTGCCTACGTCCACAGAGTTGCAAGGATTTCACTATTATCAGGGAAAAAATACAAAGTGCGGCAGTACAATTTTTTTTCTCTCTCAAAACTACAACAACCAAAATCCTAATCATCAAAGCTGCGTTTTCTATATCCTGGGCACAGGATTCACAATGGGCTACAAAACGGGCCAAAATTTTTTTCGTCGGCCCAAGCCTCCGCTCTATGGACTAAACCTCAGAAAATCTCCCATTAAAAACCACGCAACATTATTCAGGTCGGGTTGGGTCGTCAACCGGATCAAACATAACTAGGTTCCACAAAGCCCAACGGTCTTTGATTCTGATTATCTCCACTTTAGTTATTTCTTCTGTTCTATACGCGAAAGGCCCACAACAGGTCCAGATTTTGTTGCCAGCCCGCTTAGCAGGGGGATATTTGTGTGTTGTATGATTGATATCTATTGTTGGCACAATTTCTAACAATTTAAGATTTTGATACTGATGTTTCACCAACATAAACATTGTAGGGTGCAGAAGAATATGTAGATGTGCAGTTTTGTCTTGACAGATGAGCAATAATTCTGATTGGTTTTGGCATTTATTGTCTCTGTTAAATAAGAAAGATAAATAAATAAATAAAAAATAGAAATACAGCAAAGCTCAAGAAACTCAATATTAGGAACCCCAATTATGCCATATGCCATGTAATATCCTAATAGTTGTTGTAATCCTTTTAGTTAGTTAGTTAGCGAGGCAATATATTCACAACTACACCTTTCTTAGTAATCAACATTATAAATGTGGCATTGATGAACTTCTCAAACCTGCAATAATTTTAAAATTCGTAAAAAATAACCAGCATAAGGTCTTCTTCCTCAATACCCCAGAAATTTTTAAAAAGCCAATGCAAAACAATCCAGCCCCAGAACCTCATCAAGGTCGTTGTCCTGGAGTGCACCAAATATTTCATCAACTTCAAATGGTCTTTCCATCCATCTGCTAGGTCTTCATCAATTGCTTACATATGAAATCTCTCCACTTTGGGTCATCCTTGAATGTGTTGAACAAAACACTGAACAAAGAGCTTTTATTTAAAACTAGACTCTTTGAATTACAACACTTTACAAACACTAATGCTTGACTTACATACACTGACACTAGTGCACTGCACACATGACACTTAAGTCACCAAATACACCTGCACACACCTAATGACACTTATTTAGACTTTGCTTCACTCTACCACTTGGCTTATGACAGTTCACCTCCACACTTCACTACACACCACTTTACACAAGTTGGTGCTTTATGACACACACGAAAACTGAGCACCAATTCTACATATTTATACATGCTTAAAGTCGGTTAACTCACCGACTTTGAATTCTCTAGCACATTCTTTTATTGTCTTTGGCTGATAGTAAAAATATCTCTTTCACCAACCTTCTAGACAAGTTAAAACTTTGTGGATGAGATTAAACTAAGCAGGGAAGCTCTAGAGAATTCCGGAGAGAAAAAGATTGAGTGAGAAGCTCTAGAAATTTCAAGAGACAAGAGAGTTAGTGTTGATTTCTAACACTCCCCCTTAACACTGACTCTCTCTCAATTTTTTCTTGATAGTCACCTTCTATGAGTGCTGCACTGGTATTCTTGGGATTAGATTTTCGTTGTCTCGATGACCTTCTAAGTTATGGCTGTGGACTTCCGTCTTCTTCCTCAACTTCTTCAATTCTTGGTGGATTCTCCTCTGGTGTCCTATGGTAAACACCAATTTGCCAAGGACTTTGAGTAACTTCTCTAGGCTCTGTCTCAACTTTATCTTCAAAAAGTTGTATTTCATCCATTGTTGTGAGCTGGTCTTTCACTTGTGTTTCATCAATTGTGGCAGTGTTCTTTTTTCTTCCAACCACCACGAAGATGCTTCATCAAATATCACATTCCTTGAGGTGTAACAACGACCAGTTGTTGGATTATAGCACCTCCAACCTTTCCTTTGGCTATCATAGCCCACAAAGATGCAACAAACTGCCTTCTTATCGAACTTACTATGGAGATGATTAGGCACAAATACATAGCAAACACAGCCAAAGACTCAAAAATGACTTACCTTTGGTTTGGTGTTCCATAGCTTTTGAAAAAGCGAGACAAACCTAAGTCTTGCTTGTGGAAGTCTGTTGATCACATGAGCCGCTGTCTTCATACACTTTGCCCAAAATCTACTTGGCACATTTTTCGCCTGCAACATGCTTCGGCAGGTATCTGCAAGATGTCTATTCTTCCTTTCAGCTACACCATTTTGTTGTAGAGTGCTTGGACAAGTAAATTATCGTCTTATATTGCACTCTTGTAGATACTTGCAGAACTCATTTGAAGTATACTCTCCCCCATTATCTATATGTAGACATTTAATCTTTCTACCAACTTCTTTTTCCACTTTCATCTGGAACTCTTTAAATTTTGATAAAGTCTCAGATTTTTCCTTTATAAAGAAAACTCATACATACCTTGAAAAATCATCAATAAACGTCACCATGTAGTGCATCCCACTAATAGACGCCTACTTTGCAGGTCCAAAGACATCTGAATGGATCAACTCTAGCGACTCCTTTGCTTTAAACTTTGACTCCCAATATGGCAATTGATGTGCCTTCCCTTATTGGCACCCAACACAAATTGTGTCTTCTCGACACTCCAATTGAGGTAGACCCTTAAGCATAGACTTGCTCATCATCACCTTCAATTTATGGTAGCTGACGTGCCCCAATCTTGCATGCCAAAGATCTGCAGTTTCATTTTTTCGAGTTTTATCCACATAGGCTGATTCGGCTTACATCACATACATAGAGTCCATTCGTTTGGCTTCCATGGTTGGTGTACCAATAACCATTAGCTCCTTGTTGAAAGCAAATTTTTCTTCACTCTAGGCACATGATATACCTTCTTCAAAGGTACTTGCTTATCATTGCTACTGCGAGGGATGATTACCGTCTCACTAATGTGTGCTATTGGCAGTCTTGTATTATCAGCTGTTACAACCACCTTCCCTCCTTTATAATTGGACATGTTTTGCAATTTTTCCTTGTTGCCAATCACATGGTTTGCACATCCTGAGTCGACAACCCAATGCTTTTTGTAATTTGCTTGATTGTGATTGGCCATTGCAAGTGCCATCTCTTCGTCTCCTTCCACGATGGAGGCTACTAATTTCTCTTCTTCTTCTAAAGGCTCTGTCATTGCAAGAGACGCTTCAACTGCCCATTCTCCTTTGCAGTCATCTTCTAGGTCCCTGGATGTCGCTATATTTCCTTAAGCTGTTCTCCACTTAAATCGACAGTCTCGAGCAAAGTGGCCCAATTTTCCACACTTGAAACACTTGACATTATGATTTTTGGGACTCGTGGATCGTCGTTCATTATTTTCGCGACTTCCTTGAGCTCCTCGATCTTGAGAGCTCTTTTCATCTTCTCTATCTTCATCATTTCTATTCTTAGAACCTGCATTAAATCTTCTCTTCGGTTGGTCTTTGTATTGATTACTAAATAGTGCCTCCTCTTCACTGTTTAGTGAGACCCCAACCATTTGCTTGACCAATGCTTCTTGGTCAGCTAGCAAATTTTCCAATTCTAACTAATGACAGTTGGACAGGCCAACCTTGAATGGCAGCTACGAAACTTCTATATTCGAGTCTCAACCCATGAATGATTATCCTTCTCATTCTTGAATAAAAAATTATTTGATGCAGGATCTAATTTAGAGATTTCGCGACAGAGACTTTACCTTGGTGAATTATTGCGTGATCGTCATATTTCGTTATGCTACTAACATTAACTCGTTCTCAAGCAATTGTAGCCTCACATCATTATTCTTTGAAAACAATGTCGAAAAGGTGTCCCACGCTGCCTTTGGTGTGTCTACACGCCTGATGTGCTCTAGCATCTCTTCCTTGATGCTTGTCGTGATTGCAAACAAAGCCTTCCTGGCTTTAATCTTCCACATCCGCTAAGTTTCGGCATTCTCAAGGGGTGTGGTTTCGCCATTAGCCACAATCTCCCACAAATCATGCCCTTGCAAGTCAACCATGTGTTGTAATTCTGGTTATTGAGCCTTCTAATGCTACTGATAGCTTAGAGGTCCACCATCACAACTTGGTGAAATCTCTTGCACTACCAAATAAGCTTGGTCCTAGACCACGAGCTTTACAGTCCCAGACCATACACGAGCAAAATGAACACCTTCAAAAATACTGTCTAAGACACCACAAATACAGTCCCTGACTGCCTCACTCTGTAACCAGATTGTTGAACAAAACACTGAACAAAGAGCTTTTATTTAAAACTCTAGACTCTTTGAATTACAACACTTTACAAACACTAATGCTTGACTTACATACCCTGACACTAGTGCACTGCAGACACGACACTTAAGTCACCAAATACACTTGCACACACCTCACTTCTTTAGGCACCTATTGACACTTTAGACTTTGCTTCACTCTACACACTTGGCTTATGACACTTCACCTCCACACTTCACTTCACACCACTTTACATCACCTCACACTGATGCAGTTCATTTTTAAAGCTAGCTGTTACTAGCTTATGTTGTAAAATAAGTAGTTTCCTTTTACTTTTAATAGGTTTTATCACTTGTAACAGAAAATTAATTAGCTGATGGGTTGTTAGTGATAAGTGCAATAGCCTATTAGTTAGTTAGAGAAGTTAGTTGGGTTTTGGCCAATCACATGGTAGCCACATGGTAGGTTCTTGTAATTAACTCAGCAGTTTGCTTATGTAACTACAAATAAGCAAGCCACCCTCATTGTAACTAGTTGAATTTGAATCCAAGAAATCTACATATGAGGTATTATTCCAAGAGTGTGTCTCTTGAAGAGCTAGTTCATTCTTTCTTTTCTCTAAGCAACTTAACTTTCTAAAACATCTTTCCTTTTCACCATTTTTCCTCCATCACAAACTTTGCACAAGTTGGTGCTTTATGACGCACATGAAAACTGACATACATGCTTAAAGTCGGTTAACTCACCGACTTTGAATTCTCTAGCACATTCTTTTATTGTCTTTGACTAATAGTAAAAATATCACTTTCACCAACCTTCTAGACAAGTTAAAACTTTGTGGCTGAGATTAAACTAAGCAGGGAAGCTCTAGAGAATTCCGGAGAGAAAAAGATTGAGTAAGAAACTCTAGAAATTTCTAGAGACAAGAGAGTTAGTGTTGATTTCTAATAGAATGTAGACCATGCATGGGCCTCTACAGAAGCAAACCACTTCTTTCCTCACACGTAGTTCATCTGAATGTACACTTTAGTACCCTATCAATCTCTAACTCTCCAATAAAGTTGACTATTTTATGCAACTTAACCTATCAAAGGAAAAATTTATATTGTTGGTCCCTTCCTTCAACCATAACACTCTTGGCTTCTGACACCAAGTAACCTCCTCCAAGTGAGCTAGTTTCTCCACCCAAAGGAGAAGATTTGAAGAAGAAAAAAAATGACACCAAGTCAAATCTGTTCCTATTTGAAGTCCAGAGAAAGATAAATAGACAACCCCATTACACTGCTTGCAGGGATTGAAAACCAAGAAGCAAGCAAATTATCAGCCAAAGAGTTTTAGTTCCTTTTGATATTTCCTTATTGGTAAGTGGGAGGGAATTTGTCTACTAAAGGATCTCACAGAGTTTTAAAGAAACAACACTAACACCAGTGGCATCAACTCTTCCAAAGTAATTAATGCTACAGGTCTTGCAAGGAAGCGAGACACAAATGCAAATGAGGAAATTTGGCAACTCAGTGTTAAGCTTCTGTGTGGGTTCTTTTTTCTTAGCACACAGGCCCAAGTAGAAAACAAGGATCCTGGGCCCAATACTTATTGTTTTAAGAGACTCAGCTTGGTTCACCGCAGCTAAATTGGGTTGATTTCGAACCAGGTGGTGCACAGAGCATGAATCCTACAACACATACATGCTAACATACAGGAAATAATATGCATTGAACAGCAAAGAACAACAAAGGAATGAGATGATAATGAAGGAACATAAAATAAAGTGTTAGGGATCCTTAAAATAATGTAAAATACTTCATTACTTTCTTGATTAAGTAATACACTATGCTCACTAGGACGTGTTACAAGGTCCAAATAAGTTCAAAAATCACAGACTTAGATGGCTTTTCAGGCCTCTAAGACTTGCAAAATTTGAATCCCTTTGAATCCAAGTGTGCTCTCTAGTAGCTGTTTGAGGATACCGGACGGTATTTCCCTCCCTTTTCTCTCTTTTTGAATTCTGACAGAGTTTTCTCAAGGGTTTTTACTCTAATTCACTGTTGCTGAATGCCTTTCACTGTTGGCTGCTTCCCCTTTTATAGTGCCATCCTAGGGTTCCCGGGGTACCACTGATTCCCTCCATTTGCTCCCCTGGGTACCAGAACCAATGTTGTACCAGCAACATTGGTGGCTGGTCCCTTCCTCATTTCTCATTACTTTCTCCTTTTGAAGTCCCTTCTTCAAAAAGCGTCTTGCTGACTTTCCCGTTCTAGAGGGTCCTAGAAGGCTGGCTTTTGTTATTTCCTTCTCTAAGGCTTCTAGATTCCACTTTTTTAGACCCACCTTTTGGTTGCTTTCCCTTTTGTCATTTTTCCCAGGTGAGCTGATTCCTTTCTGCCAAGTTGAAAGTTTTCCCAACCACCTTCCTTCATGATTCTTCTTCCTGGGTTCCCCGAGGTACCAGACATTTGTTCATGAATTGTTGATTCCTAAGCCTTCTGATTCCTTTTCTGCATCATTGGGTGGTTGATAGGGACATATCTGTTCTTGTTCCTTGTGTTTCTTGGCATCCCCCCTTGAACTGTCTTAATCCCAGCCTGGCTTTGCTGCATGTCTCGAGGATCCCAGGCATCCTGGGAATCCCCAGGTATCCTGGCCCAGTTCTTTTCCCTTGCTCCCCAGTGATTTTCTGACCTTTGAAGGCTGGGCTGGGCTTTTTCTTTCCCTTTGTTTCATGGGGTCCGAAACCTGCCCATTCATGGATTTCGGTTCCTCCTTATGGACCCTTAATAGGTTTGGACCTCTCTTCCCTTTTCTCTATTGGAAGCCCAAATGCCTTACTTTCTTAAGTTTCAATCTTTTGGGTTGTTTTGGGCCCTTTGGTGCAACATTGTGATTTTTTGGACCTCAACAGCTTCTTACATCCGCAAAAAGATAAAGGTAATTAGTTGCTAGACTTCAGGACAGATGCAGATACATAGTCCAAATACTTACCTAGCCTTTAAATCACTGACACAGCCTTTGAATGGTTAAAAAACAACATACATATGTATGAATACATACACACGAAAACACACACATACTTGCACACACTTTTAGAATGTTGAGTGCGGTTTAATTAAAGACTGTTACATAATTAGACATGAATGTAACATAATCCAGTTAGAAACCAGAGAGAGTTCAACCAAAGTTGTACAGCTCAGATAAATATGAGGACTAGACTTTCTACTTGGCATACAGGTGAGAGGGAAAGGCTTGAAGGACCTTCCTCCAATATATCAAAAGCAATCTAGCTGTAGCAGGCATATTCTGCACTCAAGGACATCGAGCCACATAACATCTCTCTAAATGTTAGTTTGATAGAGATTCTTTTGAGCAGATTAAGGATGGAAACTGCTCTATCTAAAGGAAGAAGCCACGTGGTTGTCCAAGCTCTATCTAAAAGGAATAACCAAAAAAGACATTGAAGTTCCTCAACATATTATAAATCATGCCAATTCAACTGATTGAACACCACTTTCTTTAACCATTATATTATCCGCTGAGGATGACAACAATTATGAGGAATAATAAAAAGGGGGAAAAATCTTTCACATGGCATATAACCAAACAGCAAACATTTCCAGGGAGAAATGGAAATGACTATAAATGCTTTTTCGGTAAGTAGGACTCAATAAACACATGAAAGGCAAAGACAGCTAAGAAATAGTAACACAAGCATGCAAGATTTCAGTCATGCAAAGAGGAACTCACTTCATCAATCATATCCATAACAACTCTTTCCAAAAATTCTTCATTCACACCCTTCAATATGGCAAAAATTTCCAAATGCTCCTTCACCTGGATAGAGTAATTGATAAAGTAAAACTAGAAATCAGGCAAAGGTCAGTATCTAGCAGCTTAACAAGAGAACACCATTAAATAAGGCATTAGTATTGACGAAAATGAATTCAGTAAAGATCAGGTATCTAAAGCTAAAAATAATAATAATAATAATGTTCTATTAGCATCCTGGAAGGCAACTTTCAAAAGAAAATTAGCAAAGAATGTTATAGGCATGGAAAGATTTATGATCACTAGGAAAATTTCTCTAATAAGTATTATCCATAACTGTGCGGGTGCGAGACTCGGCAATTTTTGAAAAAAGTGGGTGCGGGTGCGGCGGGACTCGGCGATTAAAAAATTATTAAAAATATTTTTATTTATATATTTTATATATTGCTAAGCATGTTTTTTATATAATAATAATAGAAAACTCATATAATAATAATAATAATAATAATAATAATAATAATGTATTGTACTGTACAAAAAAAAAAAAAAAAAAAGCCTCTCTGACCAAAGTGGGGTTCAGTGGCTCAACGTGTAAAAAAAAAGAAAAAAAAGAAAAAAAAGGGGAGATGTGGCTCACGGGAGAGGCACAAAAAACAAAATAAAGCCTCTCACGTGACCAAACGCATTTAACATTTAACAATCCTTTTCCAAAACAGAACAGAACTGAACTGAAGTTACAGAACGAACGGCAACGGCGCAACGCTGGAAGAAGAAGACGAAGAAGCAAAAGAGAAGAAGAAGAAGAAGAAAGGGGTTAAGCCGGTGAAGACGGAGACGGCGACAGCGGCGTATCAAATCCACCGGTTTCGGCGGTTTCGGCTTGAACCGGCCATTTCGGCTGTTTCGCCCGATACGGCCGATACGGCCCGAGTCGGCGTGAATCAGCCCGATTCAGCGCGAATCGGCCCGAGTCCAAGCCGCGTCGGCGCGAGTCGGGGGGGAAAAAAAAAAAACACATGGCAGACGCGGCCCGACGCGGCACCGACGCGCGGTCAGCGGCGTCCCTCGCGTGTCACCGCGTCGCGCCGCGTCGGACGCGGGTGCGGCTCCTCTGGCGCCGCGTCCGTGCATCCCAGTCCATAAGTATCACTAGGAAAATATCTTTATAAGTATCACTAGGAAAGATTTACATCTAACTCAACAGATCAGTATTATCTATTTACTTTCTTTTTTCTAATTGATAAAAAAAAATTAGATAGAAAAATGGAAAATTAATATGGTAACAAAACGTAAATTTGCTTCAACAAGAAAGCAGTGATTGCTTATTAGCAACACATAACGGAGAATTTGACTTTCCTTCATTAAAAAAATTATAATAATAAAGAGTTTGAGTTTTTCCTCATGAAAAAAATATACATCTGAAAGATAAAAGGTCCTACTTCCAACCTTTTTTTTTTAATTTTTTTTTAAATTCTAATTGGTAAGTTATACACACCCTATGGGTCTTGAATCCACAACCTTACCCTCCATCCCATCATTGAGAGAGAAGGAAGTGCCATCTCATAAGGATATTCAAGTTTATAGGTACATGTATAAGATGGCAGCGCCCATCAATGAGCATAGGCATAGTGCCTTAAATAAATTTCAAAATGAATCCAAGAATAACTCTATGCTCTCTTTTCTTCTTTTTTATTTTATTTTTAATTTTCCATCGTATGTTCCCTTTATTTTACTTGAAATTTTTATTATTCATATGCTTCAGCTATTTTAAATCAATTTAAGAGAGTCTGTTGGTGTATGCTTTTCACAAATGATTTGCTTCTAGTGGATGAAAGGAAATTAGAAGTAGAGTTAATGTCAAGTTAGAAATTACGCGAGACACTCGAAAATCTAAAGGCATTCAATTAAGTAAGATTAAATTAGAGTACATGGAAAAGTAAGTTTAGTTAAAGTAGAAATATAGAAAAAGGGCTGATATTAATTACTCATGGTCAAAAGATACTAAAGAGTGAGATGTTTTGATATCTTGGATCTAAAATTCATAAAATTGGAGGGACGGAAGGTGACGTTTTTCTTAGGATAAGAGTAAGGTGGATGAAGAGGAGAAGCAGATCAAGAGTATTGTGTGATAATAGAATAAGGATTAAGTTAAAGGAAGATTTTAATAAGAATGTTATAAGACCAGATATGCTCTGTGGTACAAATGTTAGGTTGTTAAGAAGAAACATATTCATGAAATGAGTGTATCTGAAATGAGAGAGTTTAGATGAATAAGTGATTAGAAATATATGATTAGAAATGAGAAAATCTGCTTAAAGATAGGGGTGACCCCTATTGATGAAAATATGAGAGAGAGTAACTTGTGATGGTTTGACCATGTTCAAAAGAGAGAGATTAACACACTAGTAAGTCATTTAACACAAAAATTGCAATTTTATGAGCACTTTTGCAATTTTAACACAAAAATTGCAATTATGCCCTACTTTTGCAATTTTAACACAAAAATTGCAAGTCAAGTCATTTTATTTTTTTGGATAAGCTAGATATGAGCACTTCCACGTAATATCATTTCTTAAATCTCCTATATCCATAATGTCCTATGACTAATTAGTAATATTAATTAATAATTTAATCACTTAATGATTATAACTCTATAAGAACTAGTCTGCTATATTCAACATCAACCACTAAAGTAACTAAACAATTACCACATATATTATATCATACTTTTTTTTTTTTAAGAATGAGCTAAGAATATGAGGACATTGCAACATGGTAATTGGTACCAAGTAGATATCCAAAAGGGAAAAAATAGAATAAGAAGAAGAAGCTAGGTGGGTTACTGTTTCAAGGAGAAAAAATAAAAATAGAGAAGAACTAGGAGGTTGTGGGTTGGGTTTTAGGACAACTTATACTAAATTTTTTTTTTTTTTTTGATAAGTAAGTTACACTAAAAATATGCAAAATCAATGGTTTATATAAAAAATGTCAAGATCCAATAGTTTTAATTCAGTTTTGGTTCATTTTTTTGAAAAATATAAAAAAGGCGTGTTTCCTTGAATGAGCCTAGCTTTTGAGGCAAAACGTTCTAGAGCCTTGGGGCTCCAAGCTTTGAGCTTAAGCGCGCTTTCAACAACACTAATACATAGTGAAAAGGTTTATATACAAGCCTGCTTACTAGAAAGATGACAACAATTAATGGTCAATCAAAGTCACTCAATACATGTACCAACTTTTCTAAATAACAACCCATCAAAAGATTCATGGTATTAATGTTGATATTTAACCCATCGCCATTGGCTAGATCAGCTAGCTCAAACTTGTCCTCAATTAATACAAAGGTTGGAGGCTCAAAAGATGTTGCTTACTATTTACTTTCTGTGCCTTTACTGATATACATTCTCTAGAGTCTAGACCAAGACATATTACATTATGTATTTTGAGTTCGCTATATTAAAAAGTGTGTTTTGTTGGGAAGGGGTACAAATTATTACAAGTTTTTAACAAACTAAAGTCCACACCCTATTCAACCACATCAGCCTTGAAATCATAGCCTCTAAACCAGTGGTTATTGTCAACAGCCTCTATTTACCAAAATGACTACTTATATTATTCAAAAGGAAATACTGAATCTCTACAATACGATTAACTCGATAAAAAGTAACCTTATTCCATTTGAGCCATGAAATTACCCTTGTGTCAAACTCTTTCAAAAACAGAATGGATTCCCATAAAGGTTTCAAGTTATGATTAGATTTTCCTTCTCAGGAGCCCAAAGAATAACAGAGAACATGGTAATATGCACATTTTCAACAAAGAAACACAGAGCTGTATGATGATTATTCATTAGCATGACCTAAACAATTTTGACAAAAAGACATAATGAACTTAAATATATACCTCATCCAGGTAAAGACCAATGGCACAGTACAGAAGCGCTTCAACCAACATCATCAGGAGACGCACCAAAAAATTCACTCCAGATGATGCCTACACAGATCATTACTTTTTTTTATTATCAGTGCTTGAAATATTAAGAGATACATACATCCAGGAATTAAAAAAGACAGTGCAAACCCTGACATGTTGCTCCACCGAAGTCCAACATGTGTGCGCTCAAAGTCAGCAAAGTTAATTGACCCTAGAGCGAAGGCTGTAGGAGATAGCAAAGAGGTAAGGACCTTTAATATGTAAAGAAATATTTTACTGGAGAAGACTACTTCATGTACAATTGACATAGAGAAAACTACCCGTACCCGCACCTGAGTCCCGAAATGCACCCGTGCTTCATAGATGAGACTTGAGTTCCTAATGAAGTCATGTAACTAATATGTTTCAATTTTAGTTGCATAATGTTCGCAAAATTAGCTTGAGGGGCAAAAAACCTACTCAAACCCATTGGCTAAGCTTTTGGGTTAAGTGGTATCAAAACATGCTATGTGAAGTCCTCACAAAAAATCTCTTCATGGTCTTAAGTTTTTACTTATACAAACTCATTCTCCCAACAAGTGGTATTAGTGTCAAGGTAGGTAGTTTGATTGGGCAAGTGTTCATTAATTGGTCCTATAAGTAGAGGTGAGGAATACTTGCATGCCAGCTCTAGTCATGGTTGAGTAAAGGCTTTAGTAGTGCAAGTCTTGGAAATTATGTGTGTTGGTGGCTCTCATTATTGTGTAAGGAAGACTCCCCATGTTCACTCCACCCATTGTTGAGTAAAGGTACTTTATTGGTGAGCACTATATTTAATGGTAATGGATTATTAAGGAAAAATATTCCGTTTAAGGGGAAGATTACCTGAGGTGTAACTACAAGTGGCTTGGTAGAATGCTTATATGTGAAGGGAGATTTGTTGGAATATTGATCGTGTGAGTGGTGTGGTTAGCTAAGTATTAAAATCTCAAACTAGTTAATAATGAGAAAAGAGAGTGGTTAATATAATATAATTTGGACCCAATTGTATTAGATGATTAAATTCATCATTTCCTAACAATTTAAGCCTTTTAGGACAATCGGTAATTTATCATGATATTAGAGTAGAGGTCTTGGGTTCAATCTCTCTTCTCCACCTTACCTTTCATTTAAAAAAATTTCCACCTGGGCCTCACTTAATGGCAGCTTAGGTAACCCACATGTGAAGGAGGAGTGTTTGATTAAAGGGTTAAATTCACCTTTTTCTAACACCTTTGTTTTTGGGACAATTGGTAATTTATCATCCCAAGCCCATAGGTTCAAACTTGTTTTTTTGTGTGAGTGGTGTGGTTAGTTAAGTAGTGAAGTCTCTCACATTGGATAATAATGACAAGAGTGAAAAAAATTGAGTAGTGTCCCAACATGTTTTATGAAACCTTCACAAAGAGACTTCTCAAGTTGTTAATGTTTACTCTCACAAACTCAAGATCACAATGATTTCTATGACAAATCCAATTCCTGCCTAGGCATGATTTATAGACTTCCTCAAACCGATTTTTCTGGTTAGAACCGAGCCAAACAAAGCTTGGTGAGATAATCAGAGAACTGTTTTACATATATTTTTTAAATAAGTAATAAAATTTATTAATATCATACTTTATGTCAAGCTCAAGATGAAAAGCACTTCGTAACCTAAAAGAATTACAAAAGAATATGCACAAAATAAAAGTGATTTTGTGAAATTTAGAAGTGTTAATATTTGGTAAGACTCTGCAGGCATGATCATTCAAACAAAGTTCCAATTAGCAATGCTTCTAACTAACATACAGGAATTCATGTGAAGCCCTTTTCTGGGTTATTTTGACTAGGAAGCTTCAGCTTTAAAAGGACATTTATTTATGTTTATGAATAATAATCTTTGTTAGCCGCTGTATGAGGTCAAATTTGCTCATGGAGCAGTTAGTGATGCTGATCTATAGTATTCCTTGTAGTAATTATTATTTTAATTATGCTTTATTACATATTCCCTCCATCCTACAATTGATGAAAGTTAGCAAAGTAACAAGTTTGTTAATGAAACAAAATAAATGTAGCAGTATTTCAATGATACTCTTAGATGGGCCATGTGTGTTTGGAATTACTTTGCACCCACATCTATCATTTGATCTTGGAGACACTAAGAATTTCATATTTATTTTCCTTCATTAAAATGCTTGGCATTCGTTCAAAATTGGATTTATCGTGGGACGGATGGACTATAATTTGGTGAGTGAAAGAATACCACTCAATTTGAATGTTTTTAGTGATTTAT
This sequence comes from Notholithocarpus densiflorus, assembly GCA_030021035.2. NCBI lineage: Eukaryota > Viridiplantae > Streptophyta > Magnoliopsida > Fagales > Fagaceae > Notholithocarpus > Notholithocarpus densiflorus. The sequence continues at coordinate 44,538 of JARYZH020000812.1, forward strand.
ATGAGGAAGTAGTTATCCTGGCTGTTTAAATTTTATTGCCAATGATGGTCCCCCTCTCCCCCTCCCCCCTCAAATTTTATGAGGAAATAGTTATCTCGACTGTTTTTGAGTCTAATAAGATCCCCTCTTCCCCTTAATCCCACCCAAACAAGACTCAATTAAGCTTAACCCCAATTAATTTTGTTTAGCGACATGGATCCTTTTATGCCACTGAACCCTTTTTTGGGAGTGTAAGTGATGAGGGGTGGATAGCATTACGTCTTATGAGGAATGAATCGACTTCTTTAACAAAAAATTGAGGGTAAGATTGCCTACCAATCTCTGCTCCTAAATCTACAAAAGTTGTTTTTGAAGCTGTCCAAATGAGGGTGCTACAAGAACACATTACTCTCTTGAGTATAGTTGCTTCTCTTTAATTTTTTTTTTTTTTTGAGAAACTCCTTCATGTTCCACACACTCATTGTTCCATAAGAACACCGGTATGAATTCCTGGACTTTAAGTAAGCAAATTGTGAATTTTTAAGTATTTTATCGCCTTTTTGGTTGAGGGGCATAATCCTTACTCATCGGCTTCAGCTGCTTTGGATTCACTCTTCAGATTTTTCTTTTCTCCTCATTTCACATCATTTAACCATAGGTTATTGAGCCCCCTTGGATTTTCTAATTAGCCTACAGAAAAGCAACTAGGAAAATTGGAGGAAATATTAATGGTAGTGCTTTCTTGTATCCTTCATACTAATTGCATCTGTCTTCACCTACCAACCTAAAAACAAGTAGTTCTCTTATTTCGTAGATATCGTTGCTTTGTTATGTTGATTATGCCATATTAATTTTGAAGGGCATAATAGAGCTGGTGAAACCACAACAATATCAATGCTTGTCGGCCTTCTTACTCCTACTTCAGGGGATGCAACGATTTTTGCGAAGAATATAATATTGGACATGGTAAGTTGCCTGTTTTCAGATTATTTGTCTATACCTTTCTCCCTTCATTTTATTTGATGATTTCCTATGCATAAAATATTTGCTCGCAGGGCCAAGATTACTAGCAGAGTGGTTGGATGTACTTACATTTTTAATTTTTTCCCTTTTTGAATGGGGAATATTACCCAAAGTCCTTGTAAAATCAGAATGTTATTATTATTAGCGGCATAGCTTATGGGACACTTCTGAAGATTAGACACCAATTATTGCAGGGTGCTTTAGTCATTTGGATACTTGTAAGCAGCTAATTGTATGTTTAGTATTATTTCTTCATTGATATGGACTTCATACGCTATGTTTGAGCATGTATCTTTAAATTATAAAGATAGAATGTAAGGAAAGGAAAAAAAAAATCTTGCATACATATATATATAAAAGTTGCAATGCTCTACACCCTTTATATTTCTCAAAACAATATAGTTGTTTCTATGCCCAAGATCATAGCGAGGAAATATGGGAATCCATTTTTGGATCAATATTACTGTTTTACTGGATACGCAATTCTATGAGCAGGTCAGATCTGATTGTGGTAAGTACACCACTTGTGCATGTTTATATTATTCATTTAAATATGGTTCATGTTTTATTCTCTTGTATATATTGTTTTCATTGAATTGGTTAATACTGCTGAATTGTCCAATGTTAGGTATCTGGCATGCTCAATTTTCTTCTCATGATGTGTTTATCGACTCTAGAAGAATTGTGGTGCCTGCACTATGTTAATCTTGAGTGTTCGCGATTTAAAACAGTCACTAACCAATCTATCCTGATTGGTTTTTGCATTATTCTTTGGGAGCTGGGGTTGGATTTTTGTATGATTTTGTGATTAAGTTGAATCTGTTTTACAGGATGAGATATGGAACACATTAGGTGTTTGCCCTCAAAATGACATTCTTTTGCAGAGTTGACTGTAAGTAAGAAGCACATCTCATTTTCCTTTTTCTGTGTTGTGTAAGATACTTGAATTCTAGTTGTTTATGATATATTCTTGTACGTACTAGGTTTTTACAGTTAGATCTTTATACTGTTTGAATGGTAGTTATGACAGAAGATATGTGTCTTTTCATTTAGCTGGAGCTTATCCAATTAGTTAAATGCTAGGCACCTATCATTAGTATTATTATTATTTTACTCAGTTTTACATGATTCATCTAATTACTTATATTGGAAAAGAGGCTTCACAATCTTGTTTTGGTGTTTTTTTTTTCATGTAGTAGTCTTTTTTTAATAAATTTATTTTTATAAAAAAAAAAGAAGGTATGCAATTATGTCGGTGCACACTCTTTAGTCTAGATTTAGTTTTGTATATTGCTATAGATAATACCTTAGTTATTTCTAATTTTTTGTTAACAAGTTGTCAAGAAGTTGTGCAATAGAGGAGAGACTTGTGTATTTCCGCATTGGGTGTTCTACAAAATCTTGGTTCTTTTTTACAATCAGAATGGTTGAAGCATGTATAACAACAATGGTTGAAGCGTGTGTGTGTATATATATAATTTTTCTTTTGTTTTGGGTTGGCTATCTATCCTCAATAGCTTAGTTAAGGTCGGCCACATGTATTCTTTTCCTCCATTCTATTATTTCTAAAGTCATACTTTTTGTTACTTCTTTAATTGACATGTTCTTTTTTTCTACTACTACTGCTACTAATATATATATGTGTATTTATATATATATATATATATTTTTCATTCTCTAACTATTTTTCGCTCCTTTAACTTGAATTAACTCACTCTTTCTTACTGGTGTGTTAATCGCTCTCTTTTGAACATGGCCAAACTATCTCATATTATCTTTCTCTCATATTTTCATCAATAGGGGCCACCCTTATATTTAAGCGGATTTTCTCATTTCTAATCACACATTTCCATGTTTTTTTACTTATTTATCTAAACGTTCTCAGTTCAGTTACACTCATTTTTTGAATATGTTTATTCTTGATTACCTAACATTTTGTACCATAGAGCATATCTTGTCTTATAACATTCTTATTAAAATTTTCCTTTAACTTAATAGGTATTCTATTATCACACAGTACTCTTGACGTGCTTCTCCCTTTTATCCACCTTGCTCGTATCCTAAGAAAAACATCACCTTCTGTCTCTCCAATCTATATATATATATATAAGGAGAGACCTCATTTGAGAGAGTATGAGGTCTTGCCAAGTGGCGCTCTCCTTGAGGATTCTTTTGCAATAAAAGATATGGACTTTTTGTTTTCTTTGGTTCATCATTTCAAGACTATTCATTTATCTCTCACCAAGATAAGTACTCTTTTTATACTAAATAAACATCAATTAAAAGATAATGACTCTTTATTTTCTTAGGTACGTCGTTTCAAGACTATTTTTTCCTCTTTAGGTTTTCACCTGTTGCACTCTTTTATATACCCCTGCCCATAGTCTTTTACATCATCCTAACTCAAATGCACATATGAGATTCTCCAAACTAAGAAGGATGTAAACAACTTGTGGTTTTGATGCAGAAGTTAGAGGTCATTGTGGGTTTTGTGAGGATTGTGATTGGATATGGGCCTTTGGTTGTTTGAGATTTTTGAAGTTGAAGCTTTTGTGTTGGGTTTGCGATGATGTGTGACTGGATTTTTGCCAATTGGTTGAAGCCATGAAGAACCTTTTATGGGCTTTGAGACTTTTGATTTGATAGATATATATGTCATTATATACTATTTTGTCAACCTTCAACTTTTATTTCACTTATTTTTTTCACTTATTCTCTACATTAGTCTTTTTGTATTTTTTTACTTATTCTCTACAATAGTCTTTTTGTATTTTTGTACTTTTACTTTGATACTAATGTATTGTATTGCACATGCATAAATGAAATAATTTTTCCCTTATTAGTGTGAACTATTTGAATTGTATTTAAAATTATGAATGAGGTTTATAATTTAATAGATTTGAGAAAATTTGTTAATAGTTAACTTGAAGTTATTTTATATGAATTTAAAAAATCGTACGAAGTCTTTTAGATTTTATTTTATTTTTGCAATTTTCCTTATACTATATTTGAATGCCTGGGAGCTTGCTTCACAAATATATTAAATACTAAAAATATTTTGAATATGAATTGTGGGGTCAAAGAATTTGGCCACCCCGGCCCACTTTATACTAAGCTCAAGGCCCATGTTGAGGAGGAAGAAATGCCCAAGGAGGAAGAAATGTCCGAGGACGAATGAAGGAAATCATAACTACCAAGAAGCATAGCCGAGGACAACCATGTCCTCGGCGAACCGAGATCATAGAAGGGAAGAGCAGCACGCTATCAACGGCAGTCTCGTAGAGCGTCTCAAGAAAAAGACAAGTACAGCGGATCAGCCATGGGAGCCTGGAGGAGGAGCAATTCCAGGAGAAGCTGTCACCTCCACATTAAATGCCCACAACTAACGTTCTGGCCGCATTAATGAGGAAATGACCCTTGAACAGTGTTGCTTTGGTTGTTGCAACTCACAGAAGGTTTGGGACAAGTGCTCAAGTAGTGACCTGCACGATCAACAAATAGAGGGCCAAGATCAACCGAAGGAGGGTATATAATGTAAAGAACTCCTCCAGAAAGAGGATCGGAGATTGGAAGTAGAAAACACTGCAGCAACCTGTATTATCTTTGTAACCTCTGTTATAGGGACTGGGTCTGAGTACTTCTGCTGTTGGAAAAGTGGATTCAGGCCCAACTAGCCCAATATAATAGATTTGTAGATAATGGGTTTAAGAACTAAGCCTTAGTGAGGATAACAACGAATAAACATGGTTATGGGTAAACTAAGTAGCAAGAAAATGGGCTTTAAGTGTGAAAATTTGTCCTGGACACTGGTCCGAGGAGTTATCTTGTTCTTATTATTTCCTCTGTGCTTGGTTATAGAGGTTACAAAGATGATACAGGTTGCTGCAGTGTTTTCTACTTCCAATTTCCGATCCTCTTTCTGGAGAAGTTCTTTACATTATATACCCTCTTTCGGTTGATCTTGGCCCTCCATTTGTTGATCGTGTAAGTCACTACTTGAGCGATTGTCCCATCAGCCGCCGTCCCAAACCTTCTGTGAGTTGCAGCAACCAAAGCAACACTGTTCAGGGGTCATTTTCTCATTAATGCGGCCAGAACGTTAATTGTGGGCATTTAATGTGGAGGTGACAGCTTCTCCTGGAATTGCTCTTCCTCCAGGCTCCCATGGCTGACCCGCTGTACTTGTTTTTTTCTTGAGACGCTCTACGAGACTGCCGTTGATGGCGTGCTACTCTTCCCTTCTATGATCTCGGTTCGCCGAGGACATGGTTGTCCTCGGCTATGCTTCTTGGTAGTTAGGATTTCTTTCATTCGTCCTTGAGCATTTCTTCTTCCTCGGCATGGGCCTTGGGCTTAGTATAAAGTGGGCCGGGGTGGCCAAATTCTTTGACCCCACATGAACATTGAGGATAATTGCACGGATACTCTAACTAAGCTAATTAAAGAAAATGGCACACCATCAGTTTGGAAAGTAAGTACCTTATTCTGTATACTGTAACTACAATTTAGTACCAGTTTTTCTACATATTGTTTTTAATATTAAATTAATAATATGATATGGTCTCCTAGGAATGCCAAATAACTATACAATTTCAATCTCATAAATCAATATTAGTAAACAAACACCAATCAATAGTTTGGAACTACTTCTAGAATAAGAAAAATTAAAAATATGAATTAGAAAAGGGAGCTAAAGCATTTGACAATAGTTTGGGAAAACATAAATACTATATACAACAAAAAACATAAAAATTATTCCCAAATGAAATTGCAAAGTGTCCGCACATCGCGTGGGACATTATCTAGTTTTATTAATTATTGATCCAAGATATGAAAACATCCCACTCTTTAGTATCTTTTGACCATTGAGTAATATCATCCCCTTTTCTCTATTTCTACTTTTACTAAACTTACATTCCATGTACTGTGTCTTACTTAATTGAAAGCCTTTAGATTTTTGAGTGTCTTGAGAAATTTCTAACTTGACATTATCTCCACTTCTAATTTCCTTTCATCCACTAGAAGTAAATCATTTGTGAAAAGCATAAACCAACAGACTTCCTCTTGAATCGATTTAAAATAGCTGAAGCATATGAATAATAAAAATTTCAAGTAAAATAAAGGGAACATACAAGGGAAAAATTATAAATAACGGCTAGGTAAGTATTTGGAGTATGTATTGCATCTATCTTGAAGTCGGGCAACTAATAATCTTTATCTTTTTGTGGATGCAAGAAGCTTAACACTATGATCGATAAAGTGAACAGTAATGACCATCAACCAGAGCAAGTTAAAAGGCAACAATGCACAACAGCAGTAAAAAAAAACAAAAATCAGAATAAACAGAAGAAAACAAATAGAAATGGAAAGCCCAAAACAACCCTTAATTATTTTAACACAAATTAATTTGATTCTAAATTTACCCCCCCCCCCCCCCCACCCACACACACAAAAACACCTTTTGTGTGAATTGAATATGAAATGGACAAAGTTTAATTACAAAATTGACTGTAGCCTAAAACTACAACATTATTCAATAAAATAAGCATTACTACATATTTTTGAAAATCTAACCGTTGAATTGCATAATCTTTACGCTCTTAATATATATATATATATATATATATATCAAATTTTGTGTCAATTGGATATTATTTATTATATGATCTACAAGCTTATATTTTATGCATGATTTTAAACTACAAAAACTTGTAATTTAAATAATTTATTAATGATATAGCTACTGAGCTTTAATCTTCTAGAAATTTTGCAAGTATAGAGGATGTAAGAAGAAAATGTAATCTAATGGTGGATTTGTCAGAATTCACCTCCAATAAAAAGATATTGAGTAAGGTTGTAGTCTAAGGTTAGAACCAATTTTGTAGCTAAATTTTTTTCATATGAATTAAGTTTAAGTTTGCAATATGAGAAAATAATAAAAGTATTTCCCCCATCTCTCTCTTCCATCACCACATGAAAACCATTTCCTTTTCAAACTAGGAAAACCATTCATGATAGTTATTGATCTATATTTTTCCCTTTATATATCTATAAAAAAAAATTATTATTTGTAGATTCTATTTTCAATTACAGTAAAAAGTTGCATACTAAACAGATGCAAATATAGGTGTGTTAGCAAATTTCGATAAATTTACAATTATGTGTGTGTTGCATAAGATTTCTATGTGTTGCAAATATTAATAAATGCCATGTTTATCAAAATTTTCCTGCATAAATAGTTAAATGATTATTATGTATATTAATTTCTTGATAATTGTAAAAAAAAATGTCATTTAACTATTAATATATGGTTTAAATGGTATTTCATTTTCTTGTGTATATTTTATTTTTATTTTGTTTGAGGAAAAATATTTATTTTCTTTTAGTTATATAGTGTTATTATATATATATATATATTTTTTAGAGAGTTTCAACCTATAGCATCTGCTCCTGATGATTATATTATAGTTTCCAATTTAATTCACACTACACAGTTTCATCAAAACTTATATTTAGTAGCTTTTCTCTAATGAATCATAGGCTATCAATGCGCATCTTTGGTGCGGTGATCACTCTACAAGTATAAGCGCTTGTGGGGTGTAGGGAGTAAGGGCCGAGCATGAAGTTTTCAAGAGGGAACTTCACACAGCTACACACTTAAATTAAGTTAGAGTAGAATTTTTATCTTGTATATAAAAAAAAAAAATTTAAAAAAATGAACCATAGGTTAGCAACTGCTTTATATTAATATATGGAATCAAGCTAAGCTTACAGGTTCCTCTCAAAAAAAAAAAAAAAAACTAGGCTTACAGGTGTCAGTTCAAGATAAAATGAAAATTCTTGATTGAATTTAAGGTTTTTGAGCTCTATAAATAGGCCCTTGTACATGTTCCTGCTACCCTCAAGTCTCATATTTCTCATCCATTATTCGAACTCCACAGAAAAATTGAAGTACAGCTCCAACAATGAGTGACCTCCCTCAAACACAAGGGAAAACCCTCCCAGATGCCTGGGATTACAAAGGCCGTCCAGCCGAGCGGTCTAAAACGGGTGGCTGGACTGCGGCTGCCATGATTTTAGGTCTCACATACACTGCCCATATTTATTAGTATTCTATATTCTTCTCTCTTGTAGTTCTAGCATATAATAATAATCCATGATTAATCTTCCTTCTGTGGGGTATTTTTCCACAGGTGGGGAGGCAATGGAAAGGTTAACAACGCTGGGTATTGCTGTCAATCTGGTGACCTATTTGACTGCTACCATGCATTTGGGCAATGCTACCTCTGCCAACACAGTCACCAACTTCCTTGGCACCTCTTTCATGCTCTGTTTACTTGGTGGCTTTATAGCCGACACCTTTCTTGGCAGGTTGACTCATACACACCTCTACACGATTCTTCCGTCTTGAAAGCTTGGTTTGCGCTTAATATATAGTTAAAACCCATTAACAATTTTCTTTCCTTGATTTGCTTCCTCTCCTAATAGGTATCGCACAATTGCCATCTTCGCCAGCGTTCAAGCGACTGTAAGATTCTTGATCATGCTTCTTGAATATTTAAGATTGGTCATTTTTTATTAATCTTTTTGGTGATCAGGGTGTCACAATTTTGACAATCTCAACCGTAATCCCAAGCCTCCGTCCACCCAAATGCGCTGCGGACACAGTACCACCTTGCATCCCCGCAAGCGGCAAACAGCTAGCAGTTCTTGATTTGGCACTGTATCTCACAGCTCTTGGCACCGGTGGTCTAAAATCGAGCGTGTCAGGCTTTGGTTCGGACCAATTTGATGATTCAGACAAAGAAGAAAAAATCCGAATGACAAATTTTTTCAGTTGGTTCTTCTTCTTCATAAGCATAGGCTCGCTTTGCGCTGTGACAGTTCTTGTGTACATTCAGGACAACCTGGGGAGAGAATGGGGTTATGGAATTTGCGCGTGCGCAATCGTTCTTGCCTTGGTTGTGTTCTTGTCGGGCACTAGGAGATACCGGTTCAAGAAGCTTGTGGGTAGCCCACTTACGCAGATTGTTGCGGTGTTTGTCGCGGCGTGCAGGAAGAGGCATTTGGAACTGCCTTCGGATTCATCTTTGTTGTTCAACGATGACGAGGGACAGAGGAAGAAGAAGCAGAGGTTGCCCCATACCAGGCAGCTGAGGTGAGTGATTTCTCAAACCATTCTTTCAACTACTCTTTTTAACTGTAGTAACTGTGCTGTTATTTTCACCCCCTGTTTTTTCCTATGACTTGTGCTGAGATAAATTATGATTTACTATAAATAAATTAATATGCCAAAGTAATTTTACAGTCATCACAAATTGCCATCTTATATACTACTAAAAAAAAATTTGAAATTTTATTGTGTTTTTTAAACTTAATAGATGACAACTCTTTTAAATAATCTATAATATTATTTCCCTTAATTTTGTTTCTAGTCCCTAAAATATCAAAAGTTCTAATTTACCATTCCTAAACTGTCAAAAACATTATAATTTTAATGATTCTGTCTATACCAATTATCCTACATGTCATGTATAATAGAATGTTTAGGTGGCATTATTTATGTCAATGTTTTTCCTTTACCCTAGTCTTGAACCTTTGCTCTACCAATGATGGTCCCACCCTTAATGAGACTCTTACTCCAAAGGCACATTTTTCCATACACGACATTTTTTTTTTTCCAAATGTTAGTTTTTACTTTGGGGAGTGACATTATTAATTAGTGTATATATTTGGCTAATTGGTCTTTCATCTTGAACTTTTCCTCTACCAATGATGATACCATCTTTGATGAGACTCTTACTCTAATGGTACAATTTTCCATATGCTCGTTAGCCGACATTTTCTTTCAAATGTCATTGTTACTTTGGGGAGTGGCAACATTAATTAGATTATGTATTTGGCCAATTGTTCGATCTTGAATGTGACCAATCAAATCATGCAATTCATATTGGTCTTTTATATATATATATAAATTCAGTGCTCTCTGTGACCCCTATCTCGTATTTACTAATACAAAATAATCATTAAATAATATTATCTAAGCATTCCATTATATATGCAGACGATAGAGAGTTAATGAGATTGAATGGATTGTAACAAGATTGTATAATATTTTTATTAGTTTAAGGATGAAGATAAAATTATTAAATAAAAAAAAATAACTTTTGACATAGCTTGAGGATGAAATCAAATTTATGTAAACTTCAGGAACAAAAGTCAATATTTTTTCCATCCATATACTATTTTCGTTCAAGCATCTTTATAGGAATGCATTAGTGCTCTCATTGGTATAATTTTTTTTCTAAAAAAATGGTCTTGGTGTTTTTTTTTTTTTTGTTTTTTTTTTTTTTAAGTAAGTCCACTTTTTTTTTTCCTTTCTCAAAAAAAAAAAAAAAAAAAAAATTAAGTCCACTTTTTAATGGTTAATAATTAAGGGAAATGTTAAAGAATGGCCTTAAGGCATTGGTTTAGAAACTATTTTTAGAAATATTTTATGGAAAAATGATAAAGTAGTAAATTTTGTTGATAGTTTTTTTTTATATTTTTAATAAAAATAATGTCAAAACTTTTCTAATAAGATTTATTAATAATTGTCTTAAGAACACCTGTTAACATGACTTAATGTTTAAATTAAGACACTAGTCAAGCATTATGACGAAAATACACACATACACGCAGTAGAACACCCTTTATTCTTCTTAAAAGAAAAAAGAATACCCCTTATTGAATGCATAACAAGCATGATAGTCCCAAACCCAGCAACTAGGCTTGTCTCTTTGCTGGGGCATATATAGTGGCATATATGATATACCTATGCAATTTGGCAATAAGACACTAAAATTATTGACCTAGGATGCTAAATGAGTGGCCAGCCAGTACCTGGCAACATCAAATTAATGCATGGGACACTAATAGCATACAACTTATGAGAGATATGATATAATTTTTTCAATCTACGTGTATATATATGATATAATTTTTTCAATTTACATATTTTATCAGATAAGCTAACTTGAACCCATAAAATTTACATCATTTAGCATTTTTTAATATAAACATCTAAGAATAAATAAAAGTTTTTGTTATCGAAAAAATTCATCAAATTTTTAATCATCTAAAAAAAATCATAATTTTTTCTTCTTTGAGACACATGAGTGGGGACAAAAATTATGTTCTTGGGTCCTTCACAATCTCATCCTATTTGTATTTTTTTTTTTTTTTTGGGTGAATAATCCCATTTGTATTTATCTCTTTATATCTTTCATAATCCTAGCATCAAAACCCAAACTTGCCAATCATGCATCCAAAATTTACCATATAATTATATAAAACTTATATAGTATGAGCTGTAAGTGTGTGTAACGGGGATCTCAATCGACGACACCACGCTAAGATTTACAATGGAATCAAAAGCTATATCACGATGGGCGGCTATGGCTGCAGCCTGCAGCATATATGGCATTATGTCTCTCAAATATTTATATATATCAGTAATTTATTAATTTATAGTTTTTTACGAATAAATTTATTATATGTACAAAAAATTAATTTAATATATAATTTCTTTATATTTATAAAAAATTTGGTTTCAATTTTCTAAAAATGTATTGATTTAATTAAATAATAAAGGTTTAACTTTGTTGTCTTTATTGCACGAGATTCTTCATATGGGAAAAAAAAAAAATACACTTTTCTACTTTCACAGTATGAGAAAATACATTATGCATCGGATGCATGTTTATTCCCTCTAAGATAGAGGTGGACTTCACACATGGGAGGAAGGAAACATACATCAAATACATATGAAAAGGAGAAAACATGCATTAGATGCATGGTATACCGCCTCGCACAGTACGAATTGGGGCTTGATCTGCCAAACAAAATCACAATAACAAATTACTTTTTCTTTCTTTCTTTTTTTTTGTTGCTAATACCAACGGATCAAATTACTTTTTTTTTTTTAATGAGTACGCAATCACATTGTCAGTTGTCCTTGAATCCATATCTAGCCATGTCATTTTCATTTTGATCCGTATATGCAACTGCAATTTTATTCACAGGTTGGTGTACCATCATGACAAGCTAATGAGCATTCTCATCAACACTCTCAAATGCTATAAATCCTAAATTTTAGCATCAAAAGATCAAAAAGCATACTTCATCAAAGCTCTTAAATCCTATTCATTTTGCAATCCAGCTACAGTGGGCTGCTACAGATAGCAACCCACTGTAGCAAGATTGTAAAAAAAAATTATTTGTTTAATAAAGAGAGAGAGACAGAGGAGAGAGTGAGGAAAAATAAAAAATAAATAAATAATAATAAAGAAAGAATATTTAAATGGAGTGTTAAAAAAAATAGAAGTTTTGATGGAAGAGATATTGTAAAATGATATGTTATATATTATAAAATTAGTTTTTGAGATGGTAAATGCTAAATTTTTTAGAAGTGTTGATGGGAATGCTCTAGAGTAATTATAAATTTTATTATATAAATCTTAAAAAATGATGTGTAATGCTTTCTTTTTTAAATATTCATTTATTAGATAGTTAAAATTCAACAATTACATTGTGTTGTAAAGTATATTTAATACAATGTGTAATAGCTTTCCAAAAAAATAAAGAGTAATACTAAAGATGTTATAAATAAGTTTTACAAACTAATACGTCATTAATAAAAAAATTAATAATAACATTAATTTATTGAATTATTGAAATCCACCAATCACATTAATATCTTTTTATAAATTTCTGCTTATAAATTTATAATAGTTTTAGCATTTCTAAAAACAACAATTTAAACATTTATTTATTATATTATTAAAGTTTACTAATTACATTAATTACCATATCATTCAATCTAAGAAATTGAAAAGAACATTGAATACAATCATTTAAAAAAAAAAAAATTAAAATCTAATGGTGCGTATGCACTATGCAGTTTCTTGGACAAGGCAGCAATCAAGGACCCGAAAATGGCCGGTGGTATCACTGCAGTAAACAAGTGGTATCTATCAACCCTAACAGATGTTGAAGAAGTGAAATTGATCATTAGAATGTTACCCATTTGGGCTAGCACCATCATGTTTTGGACAGTGTATGCCCAAATGACCACATTCTCAGTCTCACAAGCAACCACCATGGACCGACACATTGGCTCCTTTCAAATCCCCGCAGCTTCCCTAACTGTCTTCTTTGTTGGTAGCATTCTTTTGACTGTCCCAATTTATGATAGAATCATTGTTCCCACAGCTGGAAAAGTGCTTAAGAACCCACATGGTCTTACACCATTGCAACGTATAGGGGTTGGTCTTGTTTTCTCAATCTTTGCAATGGTGGCAGCTGCATTCACTGAAGTGAAGCGTTTGAAAGCCGCACAATCACATGGTTTAGCGAATAATCCAACGGCTGAGATCCCGTTAAGCGTGTTCTGGCTAGTTCCCCAGTTTTTCTTTGTGGGATCTGGGGAGGCCTTCACTTATATAGGACAGCTTGATTTCTTCCTAAGGGAATGTCCAAAAGGGATGAAAACTTTGAGCACAGGGCTGTTTTTGAGCACACTTTCGCTAGGGTTTTTCGTTAGCTCTTTACTGGTTAGTATAGTGCGCAAGGTGAATGGGAACCAGAGGCCCTGGCTAGCTGATAATCTGAATCAAGGGAAGCTTTACGATTTTTACTGGCTTTTGGCAATATTGAGTGCTTTGAATTTGGTGATATATTTGTTTTGTGCGAAGTGGTATGTGTACAAGGACAAAAGGCTTGCTGAGGAGGGGATAGAGTTGGAAGAAACAGAGCTTAGTTGCCATGCATAAGGGCTTCTCTCACTTTGTTTTAGTTTTAATCTTAAAGCAAGTCCTCCTCTTTGTTGAAGAAATTGTTTAGGATATATAGTGATAAGAAAAATAATGCCAATTTGAGGACGTTTGTAACATTATTTTTAGGATATTTGACTTAATTTATATATGTACTCATAAAAATTTTGTAAAATATTTCATTTGGGACAATTCATATTTAAAATACGAATAATGCTAGAGATACAAACTATTTTACAAAAAATTTTACAAACTGCTGATGTGGTAGGTGATTATTAGTAAATGAAAAAGTGATATTAATGGTGGGCCTAGATGGAAACCAATAAAAGGTTGGCCATATCAACATTTTGTAAAAATGTTGTAAAATAGTTTATAACTGTAACATTACTCTTAAAACACAAACCAACTTCCTTACGTATCATAACTTGTGTTAGATTTATAATACATCTATGTAAGTGTTTTTTTTTATCCTTTTACGTACAAAGAAGAATATGGAAAGCAGGAATAAACAAAAATGTCAAGAAAGTATAGATTTTTTGTAGCAAAGGAAAAGAATGAACATAAATCTAAATTTAATATATTTTTTCAATGAGAATTTGTATAATAAAAATGATATCAAATTGATCTTGACGTCAAGGCCAAAAATGTGGAATTCAGAGTTCAGACGAGCAAAATGTGGCATTGGAAACAAGTTCGAGAGTTTGAGACCACTCCAGCCTTGACAACAACATTGCGATAATAATGATATCAAGACCATGATTCCTCAATCTAGGGCTATCCAGAGACCCGGCCAACTTGACCCATCTGCCGCCGCTGACCGAACTGACTTCTTCAGTGGTCGGCGACGGGTTTGTTCCTTAAAAACCCGAGTTTGGCGGGTTGAATGTCGGTTTTCCTTCTCCAAAATTTGATCAACCCGATCCGACCGACCCACAAAATTTTCGGCGATATTTGGTAGATCCGACAAGATCTAGACCATTTTCGTCAAGATCTCGGCGAGATTTCACTGGATTTAGTCGAGATCTTGCCGAAAATGGCCTAGATTAGGTAGGATCTGGCGAGACCTCAAAGATTTTGGCCGTTTTTTTCTCTGTTTTCATGCCAAATTCTCGTCGTTTTCCAAATCTTCAACCCTAACCGACCTGCCAGCTGCCTGTTGAAGTTCCAACCCCCCTTGATCTGATCATCCTCTCTGTCGGCAGGGGGTTGAGATTTCATCCACCCGATCTAGTCAGGTCAGATGCAGGTTGAGAACAAACCCAATCCGACCTGACCCATGAACAGGCCTATCTCAATCAATGAAAGCATAAATAATAATAACAATAATAATAGGCATAAACCCTAAATAAGCTCTAAATTTTTTATTTTTTATTTATTTATAGAGTTTTAACCTATAACGTCTGATTTTAATGATTTCGCTATTTATTATCAAACCAAAATACTAATTAGTTTTGATGCATGTACGTTGGCAATTATGCCCTATGGGAGTTTGGTAAATACGTCACATGTGATTTGTCAATTATGATTTGGCATAAACCACGTGTAAGCTCTAAAAATATGATTCCAAAAGCTGCCAAAACTTTACTTATTGTTGCACTTAAGTGTCACAATCAACTTTTTCCTAGAAACTTTTGTTTTGGTCATTTTTTGTTGTTAAATAGTACACAAATGAGCTAATTTTGTCGTAATACACCTCTTCTCTCGACAAAATAGTGTCATATAAAATAATAAAAAATTTAATTTTATCAACTTTTTCAAAATTGACTTGGGGATAGGAAATTTTCTTTCAAATTGAGGTGTGTTTACCTCGTTTGTAAATGAGTCAAACCAAGTTTAATATTAAAGTTCATTATTATTTATTTAATTTATTTTAAATACAAGCCGAGCTCGAGCTTATTGCCAAATTAGATTATATATGCAAGCTTGGTTTATTTTATTCACAAACAAACTCAAGTTGTTTCAAGAGCTACTTGATTAATTTATTTATTTTTACATATTCAATAAACACTATGACTAAATTTATTTCTTCTTCACAAATTTATGATAATAATTAATAACCATTATAATTGAAAGTATATTACTTGAGTTAATTAGATGGAATATTGATTTTTGTTCATAAACATATAACAACTAGATTCACCAATCTTTTACAGTTAAAAGTTATAAATATTTTTATTAAAAAATTGATGATTTATATCATCTATTAATTACAAGTAATAATTACAAGTACAAACTTATATAATTCAATATTAAATATGTATAAGTATATTTATACTTATAATGATATATTTATTTTTGGTCTTGTTTTTGTTTTGTAAATAAATAAATGAGAACTCCAATGCAAAAGCCTTGATCTAGGGGATAAAATTACATCGGTTGACACATGTTGGGTGGTGATTCTTACATTATATGGGGAACACACAATAATGATGAAAAGCACCATTCTAATCATGAAGTTTATATTACCATAGACTATAAAAGTACTCACCTACTCCTTTCAAAATGTTCTTCCATTAAAGTTGATTGTGAGAGTTATGGGTGAATTGGTTGGCAATATAGCTACATGCAATCCCACAAGAGAAAAAATATAGAGTCAAAGTAGAAGGTATATTATGTGAGAAATTGGAGGAAAGCCAAAATCTATTAAATTTAGAGAATGGAAAATTGATGATGCACCTTACCTACTTCACGCAACAAATGATAAATAAAGATTTATAGCATACTAATATTATTACAATACAATTATCTTGTGTATGTTGTTGTGCTTGAAATGCTAGGTAGTAGGTGATTCTCATCTCTTTTGTTCTCTAAAGATATGATGTATACATATGTAAGTTTGGATTACACATGCAAGATATGTGCTTGCCGTTATATAAAATAGAGATATAAGATCAAATATAAAACTTATTTATAATACAAAACACAGTTAAATAATTGATACAGGCTGTTTCCTAGATTGAAGTAGCCTTTTGTCACCCTACCAAACGAAAGAAGTCACTATCAAAGAGCCACACCTGAACCCGCAACTGCTGCCTCTACTCCGCCTACTTCTTGTGCCAACTTCGCCAGCCTCGCGTGGTACCTATTTCCTCCTGCTTTGTGCGCCGGGCCGGGCCTGTACCTCCCAAATTGTCTACTCCTCTTTTACAGATTCTCATACTATTCTATTAGCCGGCCTATATACCAACAAGAGCAACAACTTTTATTCAAAGAGCCACATGTACCGTGTGCGCCGCAAGAGTGAGAAGTGCATGAAAAGTATCGATAAAAAAAATTCTCTTTTTTATTATTTATGAAGGAAACTTGAATATTATAATAAAAACATGATATATTACAAATCGATATTATAGCATATTTCAAATATATATACATGTGCTTAAAAAACATAAAATCACAACTCCAAAAAGAACTCCTAAAAAATTGTTCATTTTTGGTGAAATGGGAAATTTGATTAAAAGAAATTAAGTACTATAAACTACAAAGTCTAGAGTACATATCACCCAAGTATCATCCAAAAGCTAGTACAAAATACAATGAGTAGGCTTAGAATACAACACAAAGGATTTACTACAAATGTTTCTTTCCTCTGCCAAAAAATTCACATACTGATTTCCTTTTTATGCAATGAGTAGGCTTAGAATAAAACACCAAGGATTCATTACAATTGTTTCCCTCCTTCGCCAAATATTCACATACTAATTTTCTTCGTGCAGGACATGATGGAGGTGAACTTTTTCAAAAACTTGAAAAAAGACTTGCAATTTGACATAATGAGAATAATATTGATTAGGATGTTTTGAAATGTAAATATGCCAATTGCATACTCCAAAATTTTGATGAACATAATGGATTAACCAAATAGAGCACATAACTATAATGGATTAACAAAAAAGAGCACATATCTTTTTGATATAGAAATATGAAGTGATATACAATACACTAATAATGAGTTTTTTTCCTAATTAGTTAATATATTTTTCAAAAATGGATATCTACCCTTATACTTAACTTGAAATTATATATCTATTGCTTTTTTTTTTCTTGGAAGATCATAAATGTAGATAATAATTAACCTATGTCATTATTTTCCACAAATTTCAAATCTTAATACTTTTTAATGAATATTATATGTAGCATTAAGTACGTATAAGTATATTTTTAACATTTGTACACTATATTCGCAAGCGCTCACGAATATAGTGTACAAATGTTTGAAATATACTTAAACTTGACTAAGTAAATGAACCTAAGTAAGTTTTTTCTATCGAGCTGAACCCGAACTTGTTTATAATCAAGTCATTTATTTATGACTCTAAGCACTAAGCAGCTATAAAAGAAAGGAGAAATGTGGAAAGGAAAACAATATAGGTGGGTCGGGGGTAGGAAGTACGAAACTTTTCTTTCAAACGAGCCTAATGAGGTGCTCAATTTGATGAGGAATTCGTGCAAAGCCCATTAATTAATTTATTATACACCATCTTGCAATGGCAGAGCTAGGAATTTATCTTTGGAGGGCCATATATAATTTTTTATTTTTTATTTATTTTTTTTTGTGTGTGTATGAAATGTAAAATAGTAATGTATAATACTTCATAACTTAATATGTGCTATAAACAAAAAGTGTTCTATTTTCTGAATTACTGTTTTCATTTTTTTTTGAAGAATGAGTCAATAGTCCTAAACTTACCCATGAACCTAGATTTATCAAATTAAATTATCACTCATTATATAAAATGACTTGATTTTAAAAAATATACTAAAAAAATACTAATAGTTTAAAAATTGCTAAATAAAAGACAAATAATGATTCAAATGTCAATGCATAAAAAAATATAATAAACAACTAAAAATACATGTTAATATAGTAGTATATACTGTATATAATATATTGATTATTATAATAATAAATAATATATTATAAGGAATATAAAAAATAAAGCTATGAAAAGTAAAGTAAAAAAAAATCAAAACAATACAAATGCAAACTACCTAACCTTGGAAAGAGTTTTATGGGCCAGCTAGTCTCAAGTAGGGGCATAAATAGAGCACTACACAGTGTGTGTGATTAGGGGTGTGCAGAAAGTCACTGTCACCGGTCGAACCAACCAGTGCCGATCTTCCCGCACCACTACTGCAACCGACCGACGAAGCCAATGCTGGCGATTGAAGCATGAAGGGAGTTCCGATGCCAGTGCAGTGCAATCACCGGAGCAGAAAATCCGAAACCGAGACATGCCGAACCAAACCAATATCTGTATATGATTTTGAGAGTTTGGATACGGCGTTGTTTTATCGGTCTTCATTTATTTATTTTTAATAAAACGTCGTCGTATTTGGTGTTATTAAAAAAAAAAAAGGTGCCGTTTTATGCTAGGTTTTCAGATTTCTACCCTAGTATAAATTCATTCTATTCTCTCTCATAACCCTTAACTTTCTCTCTCGCCTCTCGCCTCTCACCTAACGTAGTGATGCCTCACCTCTGAGCTCTTGGCGTTGCCGCTCAGCTCGGCTGGCCTCTACAGCAAGCGCTCGCTCACCAGTCACGGCGGCAAACCACCGGTAAGCCACTAAGCCCCTCTCCTTTCTCACCTCTCAGCAAAAAGTCCAAACTAAGTAAATATCATGTTGTTTTGGACTTTTGGGGTTGTTTTGTTTATGTGCAATATCATGTTGTTCTTCGCTAATGGCATTTGGCAAGCATAAGCAATTTCTCAAAACCAAAATACCCTATTGAAAAATAATGTACATGCTTGCACCCTTGTTTTGTGCTGAATCATATTATCATATAGTTTAAACTTTATACTATTACTATGT
Organism: Notholithocarpus densiflorus; assembly: GCA_030021035.2. Lineage (NCBI taxonomy): Eukaryota > Viridiplantae > Streptophyta > Magnoliopsida > Fagales > Fagaceae > Notholithocarpus > Notholithocarpus densiflorus. The sequence continues at coordinate 64,166 of JARYZH020000812.1, forward strand.
ATGAAATTATCACAGTTTATACTTTATAATATTATCATAATCTACTAAGTACTAACCTTTTTTTTTTCTTCAGCATTTTAATTTTTTAGGGAGACAGAGATTGAGAGAGTTCTTGCTTTCAATCCTTCACCAAGAGGTAATCACTAATCACTCACTATATTCAGCATTTTGATTTTAAATTTTTAGTATTTAGTAACAACTGCTTAGTAACAGATTTTTTTTTTTTTAATAAAAAAAACAAATATAATTTTTAATGTTTCAAACTGACCAAACCGATTAAACCGACCGCAAGAAACTGCACCGCTATAGGTTGAAAACCGACCCTAAGCGGTATGCATCAGTTTTAATTATGAGAAAACTGATCCCTATCGGTTCAGTAACAAATTTGAGAAAAAACCAAGCCTACTAAACTTCGCACACCCTAAGTGTGATAGTCAAGGATGAAGGGTTGGGGCCCGCGACACAACCATAGTCACATAAATTGAGTCACAAATTAAGGGGCCCACGGCACTGACAAAGACAATCACAAATCACAAATTGAGTCACTCTTTCTTCTTTCTTGTCTAATAGTAGTAGTTTGAACACATAGTAGAAATAATAAACAAACTAAGGGCTCGTTTGGTTAGAGATTTCTAGTATCGTTATTTAAGTGTTGTGAAAATACGTGTAGGTT